>JABXNX010000080.1:0-23416 GCA_014843695.1 Archivesica marissinica | reverse complement strand
TACACTGCCTTACTACGTGGATATAGAGGTTGCATACACTGCCTTACTACGTGGATATATAGGTTGCATACACCGTTTTACTTCTCGGATATAGAGGTTGCATACACTGCCTTACTACGTGTATATAGAGGTTGCATACACTGCCTTACTACGTGGATATAGAGGTTGCTACTGTTTGTGTTGGGTTGCATAAACTGCCTTACTACGTGGATATAGAGGTTGCATACACTGCATTACTACGTGGATATAGAGGTTGCATACACTGCCTTACTACTTGGATATAGAGGTTGCATATACTGCCTTACTACGTGGATATAGAGGTTGCATACACTGCCTTACTACGTGGATATAGAGGTTGCATATACTGCCTTACTACGTGGATATAGAGTTTTATACACAGCCTTACTATGTGGATATAGAGGTTGCATATAATGACTTACTAAGTGGATATAGAGGTTGCATACACTGCCTTACTACGTGGATATAGAGGTTGCATACACTACCTTACTACGTGGATATAGAGGTTGCATACACTACCTTACTACGTGGATATAGAGGTTGCATACACTGCCTTACTACGTGGATATAGAGGTTGCATACACTGACTTACTACGTGGATATAGAGGTTGCATACACTGCCTTACTACGTGGATATAGAGGTTGTATACACTGCCTTACTACGTGGATATAGAGGTTGCATACACTGCCTTACTACGTGGATATAGAGGTTGCATACACTGCCTTACTACTTGGATATAGAGGTTGCATACACTGCCTTACTACGTGGATATAGAGGTTGCATACACTGCCTTACTACGTGGATATAGAGGTTGCATACACTGCCTTACTACGTGGATATAGAGGTTGCATATACTGCCTTACTATGTGGATATAGAGGTTGCATACACTGCCTTACTACGTGGATATAGAGGTTGCATACACTGCCTTACTACGTGGATATAGAGGTTGCATACACTGCCTTACTACGTGGATATAGAGGTTGCATACACTGCCTTACTACGTGGATATAGAGGTTGCATACACTGCCTTACTACGTGGATATAGAGGTTGCATACACTGCCTTACTACGTGGATATAGAGGTGATACATGCCTTACTACGTGGATATAGGTTGCATACACTGCGTTACTACGTGGATATAGAGGTTGTATACACTGCCTTACTACGTGGATATAGAGGTTGCATACACTGCCTTACTACGTGGATATAGAGGTTGCATACACTGCCTTACTACGTGGATATAGAGGTTGCATACACTGCCTTACTACGTGGATAAGGTTGCATACACTGCCTTACTACGTGGATATAGAGGTTGCATACACTGTCTTACAACGAGCATATAGAGGTTGCATACACTGCCTTTCTACATGGATATAGAGGTTGCATACACCGCTTTACTTCTCGGATATAGAGGTTGCATACACTGCCTTACTCCGTGTATATAGAGGTTGGATACACTGCCTTACTACGTGGATATAGAGGTTGTATACACTGCCTTACTACGTGGACATAGAGATTGCATATACTGCCTTACTACGTGGATATAGAGGTTTCATACACTGCCTTACTACGTGGATATAGAGGTTGCATATACTGCCTTACTACGTGGATATATAGGTTGCCTACACTGCCTTACTACGTGGATATAGTGGTTGCATACAATGCCTTACTACGTGGATATAGTGGATGCATATACTGCCTTAATACGTGGATATAGACGTTGTATACACTGCCTTACTACGTGGATATATTGGTTGCATACACTGCCTTACTACGAGCATATAGAGGTTGCATACACTGTCTTACTACGTGGATATAGAGGTTGCATACACTGCCTTACTACGTGGATATATAGGTTTCATAAACTGACTTACTTCGTGGATATAGAGTTTGCATACACTGACTTACTACGTGGATATATAGGGTGCATACACCGCCTTACTTCACGGATATAGAGGTTGCATACACTGCCTTACTACGTGGATATAGAGGTTGCATACACTGCCTTACTACGTGGATATAGAGGTTGTATACACTGCCTTACTACGTGGATATAGAGGTTGCATACACTGCCTTACTACGTGGATATAGAGGTTGCATACACTGCCTTACTACGTGGATATAGAGGTTGCATACACTGCCTTACTACGTGGATATAGAGTTGCATACACTGCCTTACTACGTGGATATAGAGGTTGCATACACTGCCTTACTACGTGGATATAGAGGTTGCATACACTGCCTTACTACGTGGATATAGAGGTTGCATACACTGCCTTACTACGTGGATATAGAGGTTGCATACACCCTTACTACGTGATATAGAGGTTGCATACTCTTACTACGTGGATAGAGGTTGCATACACTGCCTTACTACGTGATATAGAGGTTGCATACACTGCCTTACTACGTGGATATAGAGGTTGCATACACTGCCTTACTACGTGGATATAGAGGTTGCATATACTGCCTTACTACGTGGATATAGAGGTTGCATACACTGCCTTACTACGTGGATATAGAGGTTGCATACACTGCCTTACTACGTGGATATAGAGGTTGCATACACTGCCTTACTACTTGGATATAGAGGTTGCATATACTGCCTTAATACGTGGATATAGACGTTGTATACACTGCCTTACTACGTGGATATATTGGTTGTATAAACTGCCTTACTACGAGCATATAGAGGTTGCATACACTGTCTTACTACGTGGATATAGAGGTTGCATACACTGACTTACTACGTGGATATAGAGGTTGCATACACTGCCTTACTACGTGGATATAGAGGTTGCATACACTGACTTACTACGTGGATATAGAGGTTGCATACACTGACTTACTACGTGGATATATAGGGTGCATACACCGCCTTACTTCTCGGATATAGAGGTTGCATACACTGCCTTACTCCGTGTATATAGAAGTTGCATACATGCCTTACTACGATAGAGGTTGCATACACTGCCTTACTACGTGGATATAGAGGTTGCATACACTGCCTTACTACGTGATATAGAGGTTGCATACACTGCCTTACTACGTGGATATAGAGGTTGCATAAACTGCCTTACTACGTGGATATAGAGGTTGCATACACTGACTTACTACGTGGATATAAGGGCATACACGCCTTACACTGGATATA
The DNA here is from genome assembly GCA_014843695.1 of Archivesica marissinica. Lineage (NCBI taxonomy): Eukaryota > Metazoa > Mollusca > Bivalvia > Venerida > Vesicomyidae > Archivesica > Archivesica marissinica. The sequence continues at coordinate 20,242 of JABXNX010000080.1, read as the reverse complement.
GAGGTTGCATACACTGCCTTACTACGTGGATATAGAGGTTGCATATACTGCCTTACTACGTGGATATAGAGGTTGCATACACTGCCTTACTACGTGGATATAGAGGTTGCATACACTGCCTTACTACGTGGATATAGAGGTTGCATACACTGCCTTACTACGTGGATATAGAGGTTGCATACACTGCCTTACTACGTGGATATAGAGGTTGCATATACTGCCTTACTACGTGGATATAGAGGTTGCATACACTGACTTACTACGTGGATATATAGGTTGCATATACTGCCTTACTACGTGGATATAGAGGTTGCATACACTGCCTTACTACGTGGATATATAGGTTGCATACACTGACTTACTACGTGGATATAGAGGTTGCATACACTGACTTACTACGTGGATATAAGGGCATACACGCCTTACACTGGATATAGAGGTTGCATACACTGCCTTACTACGTATATAGAGGTTGCATACACTGCCTTACTACGTGGATATAGAGGTTGCATACACTGCCTTACTACGTGGATATAGAGGTTGCATACACTGCCTTACTACTGGATAAGGTTGCATACTGCCTTACTACGTGGATATAGAGGTTGCATACACTGCCTTACTACGTGGATATAGAGGTTGCATACACTGCCTTACTACGTGGATATAGAGGTTGCATACACTGCCTTACTACGTGGATATAGAGGTTGCATACACTGCCTTACTACGTGGATATAGAGGTTGCATACACTGCCTTACTACGTGGATATAGAGGTTGCATACACTGCCTTACTACGTGGATATAGAGGTTGCATACACTGCCTTACTACGTGGATATAGAGGTTGTATACACTGCCTTACTACGTGGATATAGAGGTTGCATATACTGCCTTACTACGTGGATATAGAGGTTGCATACACTGCCTTACTACGTGGATATAGAGGTTGCATACACTGCCTTACTACGTGGATATAGAGGTTGCATACACTGCCTTACTACGTGGATATAGAGGTTGCATACACTGCCTTACTACTGGATATAAGTTGATAACTGCCTTACTACGTGGATATAGAGGTTGCATACACTGCCTTACTACGTGGATATAGAGGTTGCATACACTGCCTTACTACGTGGATATAGAGGTTGCATACACTGCCTTACTACGTGGATATAGAGGTTGCATACACTGCCTTACTACGTGGATATAGAGGTTGCATACACTGCCTTACTACGTGGATATAGAGGTTGCATACACTGCCTTACTACGTGGATATAGAGGTTGCATACACTGCCTTACTACGTGGATATAGAGGTTGTATACACTGCCTTACTACGTGGATATAGAGGTTGCATACACTGCCTTACTACGGATATAGAGGTTGCATACACTGCCTTACTACGTGGATATAGAGGTTGCATACACTGCCTTACTCTGGATATAGAGGTTGCATACACTGCCTTACTACGTGGATATAGAGGTTGCATACACTGCCTTACTACGTGGATATAGAGGTTGCATACACTGACTTACTACGTGGATATAGAGTTTGCATACACTGCCTTACTACGTGGATATAGAGGTTGCATACACTGCCTTACTACGTGGATATAGAGGTTGCATACACTGCCTTACTCCGTGTATATAGAGGTTGTATACACTGCCTTACTACGTGGATATAGAGGTTGCTTATACTGCCTTACTACGTGGATATAGAGGTTGCATACACTGCCTTACTACGTGGATATAGAGGTTGCATACACTGCCTTACTACGTGGATATAGAGGTTGCATACACTGCCTTACTACGTGGATATAGAGGTTGCATACACTGCCTTACTACGTGGATATAGAGGTTGCATACACTGACTTACTACGTGGATATATAGGTTGCATACACCGTCTTACTTCTCGGATATAGAGGTTGCATACACTGCCTTACTACGTGGATATAGAGGTTGTATACACTGCCTTACTACGTGGATATAGAGGTTGCATATACTGCCTTACTACGTGGATATAGAGGTTGCATACACTGCCTTACTACGTGGATATAGAGGTTGCATACACTGCCTTACTACGTGCATATAGAGGTTGCATACACTGCCTTACTACGTGGATATAGAGGTTGCATACACTGCCTTACTACGTGGATATAGAGGTTGCATACACTGCCTTACTACGTGGATATAGAGGTTGCATACACTGACTTACTACGTGGATATATAGGTTGCATACACCGTCTTACTTCTCGGATATAGAGGTTGCATACACTGCCTTACTACGTGGATATAGAGGTTGTATACACTGCCTTACTACGTGGATATAGAGGTTGCATACACTGCCTTACTACGTGGATATAGAGGTTGCATACACTGCCTTACTACGTGGATATAGAGGTTGCATACACTGCCTTACTACGTGGATATAGAGGTTGCATACACTGCCTTACTACGTGGATATAGAGGTTGCATACACTGCCTTACTACGTGGATATAGAGGTTGCATACACTGCCTTACTACGTGGATATAGAGGTTGCATACACTGCCTTACTACGTGGATATAGAGGTTGCATACACTGCCTTACTACGTGGATATAGAGGTTGCATACACTGCCTTACTCCGTGGATATAGAGGTTGCATACACTGCCTTACTACGTGGATATAGAGGTTGCATACACTGCCTTACTACGTGGATATAGAGGTTGCATACACTGCCTTACTACGTGGATATAGAGGTTGCATACACTGACTTACTACGTGGATATATAGGTTGCATATACTGCCTTACTACGTGGATATAGAGGTTGCATACACTGCCTTACTACGTGGATATAGAGGTTGCATACACTGCCTTACTCCGTGTATATAGAGGTTGTATACACTGCCTTACTACGTGGATATAGAGGTTGTATACACTGCCTTACTACGTGGATATAGAGGTTGCATATACTGCCTTACTACGTGGATATAGAGGTTACATACACTGCCTTACTACGTGGATATAGAGGTTGCATACACTGCCTTACTACATGGATATAGAGGTTGTATACACTGCCTTACTAAGTGGATATAGAGGTTGCATATACTGCCTTACTACTTGGATATAAAGATTGCATAAACTGACTTACTACGTGGATATAGAGGTTGCATACACTGCCTTACTACGTGGATATAGAGGGTGTATACACTGCCTTACTACGTGGATATAGAGGTTGCATACACTGTCTTACTACGTGGATATAGAGGTTGCATACACTCCCTTACTCTGTGGATATAGAGGTTGCATACACTGCCATACTACGTGGATATAGAGGTTGCATACACTGCCTTACTACGTGGATATAGAGGTTGCATACACTGCCTTACTACGTGGATATAGAGGTTGTATAAACTGCCTTACTACGTGGATATAGAGGTTGCATACTCTGTCTTACTATGAGCATATAGAGGTTGCATACACTGCCTTACTACGTGGATATAGAGGTTGCATACACTCCCTTACTCCGTGGATATAGAGGTTGCATACACTGCCATTCTACGTGGATATAGAGGTTGCATACACTGCCTTACTACGTGGATATAGAGGTTGCATACACTGACTTACTACGTGGATATATAGTTTGCATATACTGCCTTACTACGTGGATATAGAGGTTGCATACACTGCCTTTCTACGTGGATATAGAGGTTGCATACACTGCCTTACTCCGTGTATATAGAGGTTGTATACACTGCCTTACTACGTGGATATAGAGGTGGCTTATACTGTCTTACTACGTGGATATAGTGGTTGCATACACTGCCTTACTACGTGGATATAGATGTTGCATACACTGCCTTACTACGTGGATATAGAGGTTGCATACCCTGCCTTACTACGTGGATATAGAGATTGCATACACTGCCTTACTACGTGGATATAGAGGTTGCCTACACTGACTTACTACGTGGATATATAGGTTGCATACACCGTCTTTCTTCTCGGATATAGAGGTTGCATACACTGCCTTACTACGTGGATATAGAGGTTGTATACACTGCCTTACTACGTGGATATAGAGGTTGCATATACTGCCTTACTACGTGGATATAGAGGTTGCATACACTGCCTTACTACGTGGATATAGAGGTTGCATACACTGCCTTACTACGTGGATATAGAGGTTGCATACACTGCCTTACTACGTGGATATAGAGGTTGCATACACTGCCTTACTACGTGGATATAGAGGTTGCATACACTGCCTTACTACGTGGATATAGAGGTTGCATACACTGCCTTACTACGTGGATATAGAGGTTGCATACACTGCCTTACTACGTGGATATAGAGGTTGCATACACTGCCTTACTACGTGGATATAGAGGTTGCATACACTGCCTTACTACGTGGATATAGAGGTTGCATACACTGCCTTACTACGTGGATATAGAGGTTGCATACACTGCCTTACTACGTGGATATAGAGGTTGCATACACTGCCTTACTACGTGGATATAGAGGTTGCATACACTGCCTTACTACGTGGATATAGAGGTTGCATACACTGCCTTACTACGTGGATATAGAGGTTGCATACACTGCCTTACTACGTGGATATAGAGGTTGCATACACTGCCTTACTACGTGGATATAGAGGTTGCATATACTGCCTTACTACGTGGATATAGAGGTTGTATACACTGCCTTACTACGTGGATATAGAGGTTGCATACACTGCCTTACTACGTGGATATAGAGGTTACATACACTGCCTTACTACGTGGATATAGAGGTTGCATACACTGCCTTACTACGTGGATATAGAGGTTGTATATACTGCCTTACTACGTGGATATAGAGGTTGCATACACTGCCTTACTACGTGGATATAGAGGTTGCATATACTGCCTTACTAGGTGGATATAGAGGTTGCATACACTGACTTATTACGTGGATATAGAGGTTGCATACACTGACTTATTACGTGGATATAGAGGTTGCATACACTCCCTTACTATGTGTACACTCCAGTGTAAGGAACCATTTACAGCAGAACTGACATACCATATTACCTTGACTTATCTTGCCATGCTTTAGGATATCTATGGCAGGTGCCGACTGCTTCCTAGCTAGTTGTGTTGGTTCTACTGTTGCACTTGTCAGGATTAGCGGGAAGTTTGGCGAGCGTATGATTGGTAGTGTCTTAGAACGATGGAGTTCTTTCTTACTACTGAAAAAGAATGCATAATATTACCAACCAGGGTTTCTATGACACGGACGGACTCAATCAAGGAAGACATGGACGGTCACTCAATCAATGAGGACATGGAAGGTCACTCAATCAATGAAGACATGGACGGTCACTCAATCAAGGAAGACATGGACGGTACCTCAATCAAGGAAGACATGGACGGTCACTCAATCAAGGAAGACATGGACGGTCACTCAATCAAGGAAGACACAGACGGTCACTCAATCAAGGAAGACACGGATGGTCACTCAATCAAGGAAGACATGGACGATCACTCAATCAAGGAAGACATGGACGGTCACTCAATCAAGGAAGACACGGACGGTCACACAATCAAGGAAGACATGGATTGTCACTCAATCATAGAAGACATGGGTTGTCACTCAATCAAGGAAGACATGGACGGTCACTCAATCAAGGAAGACATGGATTGTCACTCAATCATGGAAGACAGGGGTTGTCACTCAATCAACGATGACACGGATGGTCACTCAATCAATGAAGACAGGGATGGTCACTTAATCAAGGAAGCCACGGACGGTCACTCAATCAGGGAAGACATGGACGGTACGTCAATCAATGAAGACAGGAATGGTCACACAATCAATGAAGACATGGACGGTACCTCAATCAATGAAGACATGGACAGTCACTCAATCAATGAAGGCATGGACGGTACCTCAATGAAGGAAGACATGGACGGTACCTCAATCAAGGAAGACACGGACGGTCACTCAATCAATGAAGACATGGACGGTACCTCAATCAATGAATACAGGGACGGTCACTCAATCAGGGAAGACATGGACGGTACCTCAATCAACGATCACACGGATGGTCAATCAATCAAGGAAGATATGGACGGTCACTCAATCAAGGAAGACACGGACGGTCACTCAATCAAGGAGGACACGGACGGTCACTCAATCAGGGAAGACATGGACGGTACCTCAATCAACGATCACATGGATGGTCACTCAATCAAGGAAGACACGGACGGTCACTCAATCAAGGAAGACACGGACGGTCAATCAATCAAGGAAGATATGGACGGTCACTCAATCAAGGAAGACACGGACGGTCACTCAATCAAGGAAGACACGTACGGTCACTCAATCAAGGAAGACACGGACGGTCACTCAATCTAGGAAGACATGGACGATCACCCAATCAAGGAAGACAGGGATTGTCTCTCAATCATGGAATACAGGGGTTGTCACTCAATCAAGGAAGACACGGACGGTCACTCAATCAAGGAAGACATGGACGGTCACTCAATCAAGGAAGACACGGACGGTCACTCAATCAAGGAAGACATGGATTGTCACTCAATCATGGAATACAGGGGTTGTCACTCAATCAAGGAAGACATGGACGGTCACTCAATCAACGATGACACGGATGGTCACTCAATCAAGGAAGACATGGGCGGTCACACAATCAAGGAGGACATGGACGGTCACTCAATCAATGAAGACAGAGACGGTCACTTAATCAAGGAAGCCACGGACGGTACCTCAATCAGGGAAGACATGGACGGTACGTCAATCAATGAAGACAAGAATGGTCACTCAATCAATGAAGACATGGACGGTACCTCAATCAACGATGACACGGATGGTCACTCAATCAATGAAGAAACGGACGATCACTTAATCAAGGAAGACATGGACGGTCACTCAATCAAGGAAGACACGGACGGTCACTCAATCAAGGAAGACATAGACGGTCACTTAATCAAGGAGGAAACGGATGGTCAAACAATCAAGGAAGACATGGACGGTCACACAATCAAGGAAGGCATTGACGGTCACTTAATCAAGGAAAACATGGAAGGTCACTCAATCAGGGAAGACATGGACGGTCATTCAATCAAGGAAGGCATTGACGGTCACTTAATCAAGGAAGACATGGAAGGTCACTCAATCAGGGAAGACATGGACGGTCACTCAATCAAGGAAGACACGGACGGTCACTCAATCAAGGAAGACACGGACGGTCAATCAATCAATGAAGATATGGACGGTCACTCAATCAAGGAAGACACGGACGGTCACTCAATCAAGGAAGACACGGACGGTCACTCAATCAAGGAAGACACGGACGGTCACTCAATCAAGGAAGACATGGACGATCACTCAATCAAGGAAGACATGGACGGTCACTCAATCAAGGAAGACACCGATGGTCACTCAATCAAGGAAGACATGGATTGTCACTCAATCATGGAATACAGGGGTTGTCACTCAATCAAGGAAGACATGGACGGTCACTCAATCAACGATGACACGGATGGTCACTCAATCAAGGAAGACATGGACGGTCACACAATCAAGGAGGACATGGACGGTCACTCAATCAATGAAGACAGGGACGGTCACTTAATCAAGGAAGCCACGGACGGTCACTCAATCAATGAAGACATGGAAGGTACCTCAATCAACGATGACACGGATGGTCACTCAATCAATGAAGAAACGGACGATCACTCAATCAATGAAGACACGGACGGTCACTCAACCAGGGAAGACATGGACGGTACGTCAATCAATGAAGACAAGAATGGTCACTCAAACAATGAAGAAATGGACGGTACCTCAATCAACGATGACACGGATGGTCACTCAATCAAGGAAGACACGGACGGTCACTCAATCTAGGAAGACACGGACGGTCATTCAATCAAGGAAGACATGGACGGTCACTCAATCATGGAAGACACAGACGGTCACTCAATCAAGGAAGACACGGACGGTCATTCAATCAAGGAAGACATGGACGGTCACTCAATCATGGAAGACACAGACGGTCACTCAATCAAGGAAGACACGGACGGTCACTCAATCAAGGAAGACACGGACGGTCACTCAATCAAGGAAGACACGGACGGTCACTCAATCAAGGAAGACATGGACGATCACTCAATCAAGGAAGACATGGACGGTCACTCAATCAAGGAAGACACGGACGGTCACTCAATCAAGGAAGACATGGATTGTCACTCAATCATGGAATACAGGGGTTGTCACTCAATCAAGGAAGACATGGACGGTCACTCAATCAACGATGACAGGGATGGTCATTCAATCAAGGAAGACATGGACCGTCACACAATCAAGGAGGACATGGACGGTCACTCAATCAATGAAGACAGGGACAGTCACTTAATCAAGGAAGCCACGGACGGTCACTCAATCAGGGAAGACATGGACGATACGTCAATCAATGAAGACAAGAATGGTCACTCAATCAATGAAGACATGGACGGTCACTCAATCAAGGAAGACACGGACGGTCACTCAATCAAGGAAGACACGGACGGTCACTCAATCAAGGAAGACACGGACGGTCACTCAATCAAGGAAGACATGGACGATCACTCAATCAAGGAAGACATGGACGGTCACTCAATCAAGGAAGACACCGATGGTCACTCAATCAAGGAAGACATGGATTGTCACTCAATCATGGAATACAGGGGTTGTCACTCAATCAAGGAAGACATGGACGGTCACTCAATCAACGATGACACGAATGGTCACTCAATCAAGGAAGACAGGGACGGTCACTTAATCAAGGAAGCCACGGACGGTCACTCAATCAATGAAGACATGGAAGGTACCTCAATCAACGATGACACGGATGGTCACTCAATCAAGGAAGACATGGACGGTCACTCAATCAAGGAAGACACGGACGGTTACTCAATCAATGAAGACATGGACGGTACCTCAATCAATGAAGACACGGACGGTCACTCAACCAGGGAAGACATGGACGGTACGTCAATCAATGAAGACAAGAATGGTCACTCAAACAATGAAGAAATGGACGGTCACTCAATCTAGGAAGACACGGACGGTCATTCAATCAAGGAAGACATGGACGGTCACTCAATCATGGAAGACACAGACGGTCACTCAATCAAGGAAGACACGGACGGTCATTCAATCAAGGAAGACATGGACGGTCACTCAATCATGGAAGACACAGACGGTCACTCAATCAAGGAAGACACGGACGGTCACTCAATCAAGGAAGACACGGACGGTCACTCAATCAAGGAAGACACGGACGGTCACTCAATCAAGGAAGACACGGACGGTCACTCAATCAAGGAAGACACGGACGGTCACTCAATCAAGGAAGACATGGACGATCACTCAATCAAGGAAGACATGGACGGTCACTCAATCAAGGAAGACACGGACGGTCACTCAATCAAGGAAGACATGGATTGTCACTCAATCATGGAATACAGGGGTTGTCACTCAATCAAGGAAGACATGGACGGTCACTCAATCAACGATGACAGGGATGGTCACTCAATCAAGGAAGACATGGACCGTCACACAATCAAGGAAGACATAGACGGTCACTCAATCAAGGAAGACACGGACGGTCACTCAATCAAGGAAGACACGGACCGTCGCTCAATCAAGGAAGACATGGATGATCACTCAATCAAGGAAGACATGGACGGTCACTGAATCAAGGAAGACACGGACGGTCACTCAATCAAGGACGACACGGATGGTCACTGAATCATGGAAGACACGGACGGTCACTCAATCAAGGAAGACATGGACAGTCACTCAATTATGGAAGACAGGGGTTGTCACTCAATCAAGGAAGACATGGACGGTCACTCAATCAAAGATGACACGGATGGTCACTCAATCAATGAAGACAGGGACGGTCACACAATCAAGGAAGACATGGACGGTCACTTAATCAAGGAAGACATGGACGGTCACTCAATCAAGGAAGACATGGACGGTACCTCAATCAATGACGACATGGACGGTACCTCAATCAATAAAGACATGAACGGTACCTCATGAAGACACGGACACGGTTGGTCACTCATTAAGGAAGACAAGTTCATGGACAGTCATTGGATCAACGAAGAAACGGACGAGACAATCACTGATTAGGTAGGTACGTACATGGATGGATGGACAGTCATTGATCAAGGAAGAATCAGACAAGGACAGTCATTGATCAAGGAAGAATCAGACATGGACACTCATTGATCAAGGAAGACACGGACATGGACAGTCATTGATCAAGGAAGATACGGACATGGACACTCATTGATCAAGGAAGATACAGACATGCACACTCATTGATCAAGGATGACACGGACATGGACACTCATTGATCAAGGAAGATACAGACATGGACACTCATTGATCAAGGAAGATACAGACATGGACACTCATTGATCAAGGAAGATACAGACATGGACAGTCATTGATCAAGGAAGATACGGACATGGACACTCATTGATCAAGGAAGAATCAGACATGGACAGTCATTGATCAAGGATGATACAGACATTGGCAGTCATTGATGAAGGAAGATACGGACATGGACAGTCATTGCTCAAGGAAGATACGGACATGGACAGTCATTGATCAAGGAAGATACGGACATGGACAGTCATTGATCAAGGAAGACACGGACATGGACAGTCATTGATCAAGGAAGATACAGACATGGACAGTCATTGATCAAGGAAGATACAGACATGGACAGTCATTGATCAAGGAAGATACAGACATGGACAGTCATTGATCAAGGAAGACACGGACATGGACAGTCATTGATCAAGGAAGATTCGGACATGGATAGTAACTGATCAAGGAAGACACGGACACAGACGTACGCAAACTTGTATATTAAGTGGCTATTGTTTTGATCTCTAGAGCCACGTAAATGGAATTGATAGCCACATAGAAGACCACTAGACAGTAAACCTATTGTTTTCCTAGCAAATTAAGATCCATTTTAGACATTAATCAAGGACGACATGGACATACATGGACAAAATAATTGCATATTAAGTGATATTCGTTTATTTTCTATTAAACCATAAATGGAATTCGTGGCCATATAAATGAAATTCGTAGCCACATAAATGGAATTCGTGGCCACATAAATGGAATTCGTAGCCACATAAATGGAATTCGTAGCCACATAAATGGAATTCGTAGCCACATAGTTTTTATAGCCACACAACCTCTAACCCTAGACTACTATATACAGTAAATCTATTTTATTGGTGAAGACTGACATTGATCAAGGAAACACGGTCAGTCATTGATCAAGGAAACATGGTCCGTCAATGATCAGGGAAACACGGTCAGTCATTGATCAAGGAAACACGGTCAGTCATTGATCATGGAAACACGGTCAGTCATTGATCAAGGAAACACGGTCAGTCATTGATCATGGAAACACGGTCAGTCATTGATCAAGGAAACATGGTCAGTCATTGATCATGGAAACACGGTCAGTCATTGATCAAGGAAACATGGTCAGTCATTGATCAAGGAAACATGGCCAGTCATTGATCAAGGAAACATGGTCAGTCATTGATCAAGGAAACATGGTCAGTCATTGATCAAGGAAACACGGCCAGTCATTGATCAAGGAAACACGGTCAGTCATTGATCCAGGAAACACGGTCAATCATTTGAAATTCCTCACAATAGTGTATGTTATACGTTTATTTATCGTCCCTACAAGTTTGCCCATATGAGCGACGCCTCCTAAAGAAGTTAGTCATTTTAGAATGTGGAGGAGAGTGCAATGATACAGACATACATATTACGGAGTCTCCTCTGGTTCCGTTAAGTGCACGGTGTAAAGCATCGACACGATACCAAGGCTTAAAGTCTCAACCGAATATGAGTCATTTTAGTATGAGATAGCGGGTGGATCGACCCTGGGACCCCTGGATTACATGTCCAGCGTGTTAACTACTGAATTAATGTGTATCTATTAGACTACTGTGCTTTGAATGGACATAGTTCAGTATATATAAACTACTGTGCTTTGAATGGACATAGTTCAGTATATATAAACCACTGTGCTTTGAATGGATCTAGTTCAGTATCTAAAAACCACTGTGCTTTGAATGGACATAGTTCAGTATCTATAAACCACTGTGCTTTGAATGGACATAGTTCAGTATCTATAAACCACTGTGCTTTGAATGGACGTAGTTCAGTATCTAAAAACCACTGTGCTTTGAATGGACATAGTTCAGTATCTATAAACCACTGTGCTTTGAATGGACGTAGTTCAGTATATATAAACCACTGTGCTTTGAATGGACATAGTTCAGTATATATAAACCACTGTGCTTTGGATGGACGTAGTTCAGTATATATAAACCACTGTGCTTTGAATGGACATAGTTCAGTATATATAAACCACCGTGCTTTGAATGGACGTAGTTCAGTATATATAAACCACTGTGCTTTGAATGGACATAGTTCAGTATATATAAACCACTGTGCTTTGAATGGACAAAGTTCAGTATATATAAACCACTGTGCTTTGAATGGACGTAGTGCAGTATCTATAAACCACTGTGCTTTGAAAGGACGTAGTTCAGTATATATAAACCACTGTGCTTTGAATGGACATAGATCAGTATCTATAAACTACTGTGCTTTGAATGGACATACTTCCGTATCTATAAACCACTGTGCTTTGAATGGACATACTTCAGTATCTATAAACCACTGTGCTTTGAATGGATCTAGTTCAGTATATATAAACCACTGTGCTTTGAATGGACGTAGTGCAGTATCTATAAACCACTGTGCTTTGAATGGACGTAGTTCAGTATATATAAACCACTGTGCTTTGAATGGACGTAGTTCCGTATATATAAACCACTGTGCTTTGAATGGACGTAGTTCAGTATCTATAAACCACTGTGCTTTGAATGGACGTAGTTCAGTATCTATAAACTACTGTGCTTTGAATGGACACATTTCAGTATCTATAAACTACTGTGCTTTGAATGGACACATTTCAGTATCTATAAACTACTGTGCTTTGAATGGACATACTTCAGTATATATAAACCACTGTGCTTTGAATGGACATACTTCCGTATCTATAAACCACTGTGCTTTGAATGGACATACTTCAGTATCTATAAACCACTGTGCTTTGAATGGACATACTTCAGTATATATAAACCACTGTGCTTTGAATGGACATACTTCAGTATCAATAAACCACTGTGCTTTCAATGGATCTAGTTCAGTATATATAAACCACTCTGCTTTGAATGGACAGAGCTCAGTATATATAAACCACTGTGCGTTGAATGGACGTAGTTCAGTATATATAAACCACTGTACTTTGAATGGACGTAGTTCAGTATATATAAACCACTGTGCTTTGAATGGACGTAGTTCAGTATATATAAACCACTGTGCTTTGAATGGACGTAGTTCAGTATATATAAACCACTGTGCTTAGAATGGACATAGTTCAGTATATATAAACCACTGTGCTTTGGATGGACGTAGTTCAGTATATATAAACCACTGTGCTTTGAATGGACATAGTTCAGTATATATAAACCACCGTGCTTTGAATGGACGTAGTTCAGTATATATAAACCACTGTGCTTTGAATGGACATAGTTTAGTATATATAAACCACTGTGCTTTGAATGGACGTAGTTCAGTATATATAAACCACTGTGCTTTGAATGGACATAGTTCCATATATATAAACCACTGTGCGTTGAATGGACGTAGTTCAGTATATATAAACCACTGTGCTTTGAATGGACGTAGTTCAGTATCTATAAACCACTGTGCTTTGAATGGACGTAGTTCAGTATATATAAACCACTGTGCTTTGAATGGACGTAGTTCAGTATATATAAACCACTGTGCTTTGAATGGACATAGTTCAGTATATATAAACCACTGTGCTTTGGATGGACGTAGTTCAGTATATATAAACCACTGTGCTTTGAATGGACATAGTTCAGTATATATAAACCACCGTGCTTTGAATGGACATAGTTCAGTATATATAAACCACCGTGCTTTGAATGGACATAGTTTAGTATATATAAACCACCGTGCTTTGAATGGACGTAGTTCAGTATATATAAACCACTGTGCTTTGAATGGACATAGTTCAGTATATATAAACCACTGTGCTTTGGATGGACGTAGTTCAGTATATATAAACCACTGTGCTTTGAATGGACATATTTCAGTATCTATAAACTACTGTGCTTTGAATGGACATAGTTCAGTATATATAAACCACCGTGCTTTGAATGGACGTAGTTCAGTATATATAAACCACTGTGCTTTGAATGGACATAGTTTAGTATATATAAACCACTGTGCTTTGAATGGACGTAGTTCAGTATATATAAACCACTGTGCTTTGAATGGACATAGTTCCATATATATAAACCACTGTGCTTTGAATGGACATATTTCAGTATCTATAAACTACTGTGCTTTGAATGGACATAGTTCAGTATCTATAAACCACTGTGCTTTGAATGGACATAGTTCAGTATCTATAAACCACTGTGCTTTGAATGGACATACTTCAGTATCTATAAACCACTATGCTTTGAATGGACGTAGTTCAGTATATATAAACCACTATGCTTTGAATGGACGTAGTTCAGTATATATAAACCACTGTGCTTTGAATGGATCTAGTTCAGTATATATAAACCACTGTGCTTTGAATGGACGTAGTTCAGTATATATAAACCACTATGCTTTGAATGGACGTAGTTCAGTATATATAAACCACTATGCTTTGAATGGACGTAGTTCAGTATATATAAACCACTGTGCTTTGAATGGACGTAGTTCAGTATATATAAACCACTATGCTTTGAATGGATGTAGTTCAGTATATATAAACCACTGTGCTTTGAATGGACGTAGTTCAGTATATATAAACCACTGTGCTTTGAATGAATGCAGTTCAGGTGACTTCATACCAAATGACTGCGTAGGATATTCCAGATTGTGATGTTGATTAGCTTTATATTTACATGACAAGAGATCCCAAAGGAATATACATTTATAAACATATATGGTAAAACAACTCTAATACAGACATCTTCCGGACTGGAGAAAATAGGAAGATTTAGTGGGGTTCCGAATTAGAGGGGTTCCGGATTAAAGGGGTTTCGGATTAGATGGGTTCCGGATTAGAGGGGTTCCGGATTAAAGGCGTTCCGGATTAGAGGGGTTCCGGATTAGAGGGGTTCCAGATTAAAGGGGTTCCGGATTAAAGGGGTTCCGGATTAGAGGGGAGTTCCGTTTAGAGGGTTTTTGTATTTAATAAATGAACAACATACTATGATGTACAGTACAACATAAGAATATCAACGTAAAACAAACATAAGTATGCATACTATTAGTACAAATGAGACATGTACATGTAGAAATGTACTGTATAATTATGTACTCTAGTTTTGATGCACTTCAGAGCTGCACAACGTTAATCCGTTAGCATATATACAATATTGAACACCTCAAAATAACGACCAGCTGGTCATTATTCAACCATAGAATAGTGACCCCTTTGCGGAAAAATGACACCCCCTTGAGATTAGCACTATATAGTATAGTATGTATAATATTATAGATATTATAATTCTATGTTATTTATCATTGTTTTGGGCCTAACAACATATAACCATGGTGTACAGAATAACATAAATATATTGCTTCTGAAAAACAGAATAATGTATGCAGATACATTGTCTATCAATTTGTAAAGCTGATAATGCCAGTCCATTTTGGGTGCTGAATAAGCGATAATGCCAGTACATTTTGGGTGCTGTATAAGCGTTAATGCCATTACATTTTGGGTGCTGTTTAAGCGATAATTCCATTACATTTTGGGTGCTGTATAAGCGATCATGCCATTACATTTTGGGTGCTGTATAAGCGATAATGCCATTACATTTTGGGCGCTGTATAAGCGTTAATGCCATTACATTTTGGGTGCTGTATAAGCGATAATGCGATTCCATTTTGGGCGCTGTATAAGCGTTAATGCCATTACATTTTGGGTGCTGTATAAGCGATAATGCCATTACATTTTGGGCGCTGTATAAGCGATAATGCCATTACATTTTGGGTGCTGTATAAGCGATAATGCCATTACATTATGGGTGCTGTATAAGCGATAATGCCATTACATTATGGGTGCTGTATAAGCGATAATGCCATTACATTATGGGTGCTGTATAAGCGATAATGCCATTACATTTTGGGTGCTGTATAAGCGATCATGCCAGTCCATTTTGGGTGCTGTATAAGCGATAATGCCATTACATGTTGGGTGCTTTATAAGCGTTAATGCCATTACATTGTGGGTGCTGTATAAGCGATAATGCCATTACATGTTGGGTGCTGTATAAGCGTTAATGCCATTACATTTTGGGTGCTGTATAAGCGATAATGCCATTACATGTTGGGTGCTGTATAAGCGATAATGCCATTACATGTTGGGTGCTTTATAAGCGTTAATGCCATTACATTTTGGGTGCTGTATAAGCTATAATGCCATTACATTGTGGGTGCTTTATAAGCGTTAATGCCATTACATGTTGGATGCTGTATAAGCGATCATGCCATTACATTTTGGGTGCTTTATAAGCGATAATGCCATTACAGTTTGGGTGTTGTATAAGCGTTAATGCCATTACAGTTTGGGTGCTGTATAAGCGATAATGCCATTACATTTTGGGTGCTGTATAAGCTATAATGCCATTACATTTTGGGTGCTGTATAAGCGTTAATGCCATTTCATTGTGGGTGCTTTATAAGCGTTAATGCCATTACAGTTTGGGTGCTTTATAAGCGTTAATGCCATTACATTTTGGGTGCTTTATAAGCGATAATGCCATTACAGTTTGGGTGTTGTATAAGCGTTAATGCCATTACAGTGTGGGTGCTGTATAAGCGTTAATGCCATTACAGTTTGGGTGCTGTATAAGCGTTAATGCCATTACAGTTTGGGGGCTGTATAAGCGATAATGCCATTACATTTTGGGTGCTGTATAAGCGATAATGCCATTACATTTTGGGTGCTGTATAAGCGATAATGCCATTACATTTTGGGTGCTGTATAAGCGATAATGCCATTACATGTTGGGTGCTTTATAAGCGTTAATGCCATTACATTTTGGGTGCTGTATAAGCGATAATGCCATTACAGTTTGGGTGCGGTAATAAGCGTTAATTCCATTATATTTTGGGTGCTGTATAAGCGTTAATGCCATTATATTTTGGGTGCTGTATATGCGATAATTCCATTACATTTTGGGTGCTGTATAAGCGTTAATGCCATTCCATTTTGGGCGCTGTATAAGCGATAATGCCATTACATTTTGGGTGCTGTATAAGCTATAATGCCATTACATTTTGGGTGCTGTATAAGCGTTAATGCCATTTCATTTTGGGTGCTTTATAAGCGTTAATGCCATTACAGTTTGGGTGCTTTATAAGCGTTAATGCCATTACATTTTGGGTGCTTTATAAGCGATAATGCCATTACAGTTTGGGTGTTGTATAAGCGTTAATGCCATTACAGTGTGGGTGCTGTATAAGCGTTAATGCCATTACAGTTTGGGTGCTGTATAAGCGTTAATGCCATTACAGTTTGGGGGCTGTATAAGCGATAATGCCATTACATTTTGGGTGCTGTATAAGCGATAATGCCATTACATTTTGGGTGCTGTATAAGCGATAATGCCATTACATTTTGGGTGCTGTATAAGCGATAATGCCATTACATGTTGGGTGCTGTATAAGCGTTAATGCCATTATATTTTGGGTGCTGTATAAGCGATAATGCCATTACAGTTTGGGTGCGGTAATAAGCGTTAATTCCATTATATTTTGGGTGCTGTATAAGCGTTAATGCCATTATATTTTGGGTGCTGTATAAGCGATAATTCCATTACATTTTGGGTGCTGTATAAGCGTTAATGCCATTCCATTTTGGGCGCTGTATAAGCGATAATGCCATTACATTTTGGGTGCTGTATAAGCGTTAATGCCATTCCATTTTGGGCGCTGTATAAGCGATAATGCCATTACATGTTGGGTGCTGTATAAGTGTTAATGCCATTACAGTTTGGGTGCTGTATAAGCGTTAATGCCATTACAGTTTGGGGGCTGTATAAGCGTTAATGCCATTACAGTTTGGGTGCTGTATAAGCGTTAATGCCATTACAGTTTGGGGGCTGTATAAGCGATCATGCATTTTGGGTGCTGTATAAGCGATCATGCCATTCCATTTCTCGATAACAGGTATATTATTATCATGTTTACAATTTAATTGGTTTCCATACGCATGCATTATAGCTATAGTAATTATAAGTACAACGTCTGAGGTGTATCCCCCGGGGTGTAGTGGTTTAATACTCGATCACTGGGGTGTAGTGGTTTAAGACTCGATCACCGGGGTGTAGTGGTTTAATACTTGATCACCGGGGTGTAGTGGTTTAAGACTCGATCACCAGGGTGTAGTGGTTTAAGACTCGATCACCGGGGTGTAGTGGTTTAATACTTGATCACCGGGGTGTAGTGGTTTAATACTTGATCACCGGGGTGTAGTGGTTTAATACTTGATCACCGGGATGTAGTGGTTTAAGACTCGATCACCGGGGTGTAGTGGTTTAATACTTGATCACCAGGGTGTAGTGGTTTAATACTTGATCACCGGGGTGTAGTGGTTTAATACTTGATCACCGGGATGTAGTGGTTTAATACTTGATCACCGGGGTGTAGTGGTTTAATACTTGATCACCGGGATGTAGTGGTTTAATACTTGATCACCAGGGTGTAGTGGTTTAATACTTGATCACCGGGATGTAGTGGTTTAATACTTGATCACCGGGATGTAGTGGTTTAAGACTCGATCAACGGGGTGTAGTGGTTTACTACTTGATCACCTGGGTGTAGTGGTTTAATACTTGATCACCGGGATGTAGTGGTTTAATACTTGATCACCGGGGTGTAGTGGTTTAATACTTGATCACCGGGATGTAGTGGTTTAAGACTCGATCAACGGGGTGTAGTGGTTTACTACTTGATCACCTGGGTGTAGTGGTTTAATACTTGATCACCGGGATGTAGTGGTTTAAGACTCGATCAACGGGGTGTAGTGGTTTAATACTTGATCACCGGGGTGTAATGGTTTAATACTTGATCACCGGGGTGTAGTGGTTTAATAGATATATTTCTGCATATACATATATATTTCTCCATATATAGATATATTTCTGCATATATAGATATATTTCTGCATATATAGATATATTTCTACATATATAGATATATTTCTGCATATATAGATATATTTCTGCATATATAGATATATTTCTGCATATATAGATATATTTCTGCATATATAGATATATTTCTGCATATATATATATATTTCTGCATATATAGATATATTTCTGCATATATAGATATATTTCTGCATATATAGATATATTTCTGCATATATAGATATATTTCTACATATATAGATATATTTCTACATATATAGATATATTTCTGCATATATAGATATATTTCTGCATATATAGATATATTTCTCCATATATAGATATATTTCTGCATATATATATATTTCTACATATATAGATATATTTCTGCATATATAGATATATTTCTACATATATATATATATTTCTGCATATATAGATATATTTCTACATATATATATATATTTCTGCATATATAGATATATTTCTACATATATAGATATATTTCTGCATATAGATATATTTCTACATATATATATATATTTTGCATATATAGATATATTTCTGCATATATATATATATTTCTACATATATAGATATATTTCTGCATATATAGATATATTTCTGCATATATAGATATATTTCTACATATATATATATATTTCTGCATATATAGATATATTTCTGCATATATAGATATATTTCTACATATATAGATATATTTCTGCATATATAGATATATTTCTACATATATATATATATTTCTGCATATATAGATATATTTCTGCATATACATATATATTTCTACATATATAGATATATTTCTGCATATATAGATATATTTCTGCATATATAGATATATTTCTGCATATATAGATATATTTCTGCATATATAGATATATTTCTGCATATAC
>JABXNX010003626.1:0-25512 GCA_014843695.1 Archivesica marissinica | reverse complement strand
ATAACATAGTCTATACGTACCTATAACTGCTAGTATAACATAGTCTATACCTACCTATAACTGCTAGTATAACATAATCTATACCTAACTATTACTACTAGTATAACATACTCTGTACCTACCTACAACCGCTAGTATAACATAGTCAATACCTACCTATAACTGCTAGTATAACATAGTATATACCTATCAATAACTGCTAGTATAACATAGTATATACCTACCTATATCTGCTGGTATAACAAAGTCTATACCTACCTATAACTGCTAGTATAACATATTCTATACCTACCTATAACTGCTAGTATAACATAATATATACCTACCTATAACTACTAGGATAGCAGAGTATATACCTACCTATAACTGCTAGCATAACATAGTCAATACCTACCTAATACTGCTACTATAACATAGTATATATCTACCTATAACTACTAGTATAACATAGTCTATGCCAACCTATAACTGCTAGTATAACATAATATATACCTACCTATAACTGCTAGTATAACATTGTCTATACCTACCTATTACTGCTAGTATAACATAGTCTATACCTAACTATTACTGCTAATATAGCAGAGTATATAACTACATATAACTGATAGTATAACAAATTCTATACCTACCTATAACTGCTGGTATAATATAGTCTATACCTACATATAACTGCTAGTATAACATAATATATACCTACCTATAACTACTAGGATAGCAGAGTATATACCTACCTATAACTGCTAGCTTAACCTAGTCAATACCTACCTAATACTGCTACTATAACATAGTCTATATCTACCTATAACTGCTAGTATAACATAGTCTATAGCTACCTATTACTGCTAGTATAACATAGTCTATACCTAACTATTACTGCTAGTATAACATACTCTGTACCTACCTACAACCGCTAGTATAACATAGTCTATACCTACCTATAACTGCTAGTATAACGTAATATATACCTACCTATAACTACTAGTATAGCAGAGTATATACCTACCTATAACTGCTAGTATAACATAGTCTATACCTACCTATTACTGCTAGTATAACATTGTCTATACCTAACTATTACTGCTAATATAGCAGAGTATATAACTACATATAACTGATAGTATAACAAATTCTATACCTACCTATTACTGCTAGTATAACATACTCTGTACCTACCTACAACCGCTAGTATAACATAGTCTATACCTATATATAACTGCTAGTATAACAGAGTATATAACTACTTATAACTGCTAGTATAACATACTCTATACCTACCTATAATTGCTAGTATAACAGAGTATATACCTACCTATAACTGCTAGTATGACAGCGTATATACCTACTTATAACTGCCAGTATAACATACTCTATACCTACCTATAACTTGTAGTATAACAGAGTATATACCTACCTATAACTGCTAGTACAACAGAGTATATACCTACCTGTAACTGCTAGTTCAACAGAGTATATATCTACCTTTAACTCCTAGTATAACATAGTATATACCTACCTATTACTGTTAGTGTAACAGAGTATATACCTACCTATAACTGCTAGTATAACATAATCTATAACTACCTATAACTTCTAGTATAACATAGTATATACCTAGCTATAACTGCTAGTATAACATAATCTGTACCTACATATAACTGCTAGTATAACATAGTCTATACCTACCTATAACTGCTAGTATAACAGAGTATATACCTACCTATAACTGCTAGTATAACAGAGTATATACCTACCTATAACCGCTAGTATAACATAGTCTATATCTACCTATAACTGCTAGTATAACATAGATTATACCTACCTATAGCCGCTATTATAACATAGTCTATACGTACCTATAACTGCTAGTATAACATAGTCTATACCTACCTATAACTGCTAGTATAACATAATCTATACCTAACTATTACTACTAGTATAACATACTCTGTACCTACCTACAACCGCTAGTATAACATAGTCAATACCTACCTATAACTGCTAGTATAACATAGTATATACCTATCAATAACTGCTAGTATAACATAGTATATACCTACCTATATCTGCTGGTATAACAAAGTCTATACCTACCTATAACTGCTAGTATAACATATTCTATACCTACCTATAACTGCTAGTATAACATAATATATACCTACCTATAACTACTAGGATAGCAGAGTATATACCTACCTATAACTGCTAGCATAACATAGTCAATACCTACCTAATACTGCTACTATAACATAGTATATATCTACCTATAACTACTAGTATAACATAGTCTATGCCAACCTATAACTGCTAGTATAACATAATATATACCTACCTAATACTGCTAGTATAACATACTCTATACCTACCTATAACCGCTAGTATAACATAGTATATACCTACCTATAACCTCTATTCTAACAGAATATATACCTACCTATAACTGCTAGTATAACAGAGTCTATACCTACATATATCTGCTAGTATAA
Source organism: Archivesica marissinica (assembly GCA_014843695.1). NCBI lineage: Eukaryota > Metazoa > Mollusca > Bivalvia > Venerida > Vesicomyidae > Archivesica > Archivesica marissinica. The sequence continues at coordinate 23,026 of JABXNX010003626.1, read as the reverse complement.
CATAGTCAATACCTACCTATAACTGCTATATAACTGCTAGTATAGCTGAGTATATACCTACCAATAACTGCTGGTATAACATAGTCTATACCTACCTATAGCTGCTAGTATAACATAGTATATACTTACCTCTAACCGCTAGTATAACATAGACTATACCTACCTATAACTGCTAGTATAACATAGTCTATACCTACCTATAACTGCTAGTATGACATAGTCTATACATATCTATAACTGCTGGTATAACATAGTATATAGCTACCTATATCTGCTAGTATAACGGATTCAATAACTACATATAATCGCTAGTATAACAGAGTCTATAACTTCCTATTACTGCTAGTACAACATAGTCTATACCTACCAATAACAGCTAGTATAACAGAGTATATACCTACCTATAACAGCTAGTATAACATAGTCTATACCTACATATAACTGCTATTATAACAGATTATATAGCTACCTATAACTGCTAGTAAAACATAGTTTATATCTACCTATAACTACTAGTATAACATAGTCTATACCTACCTATAACTGCTAGTATAACATAATCTATACCTACATATTACTGCTAGTATAATAGACTCTGTACCTACCTACAACCGCTAGTATAACATAGTCTATACATATCTATAACTGCTAGTATAACATAGTATATACCTACCTATATATGCTGGTATAACAGAGTATATATCTACTTATAACTGCTAGTATAACATACTCTATACCTACCTATAATTGCTAGTATAACAGAGTATATACCTACCTATAACTGCTAGTATGACAGCGTATATACCTACTTATAACTGCCAGTATAACATACTCTATACCTACCTATAACTGGTAGTATAACAGAGTATATACCTACCTATAACTGCTAGTACAACAGAGTATATACCTACCTATAACTGCTAGTACAACAGAGTATATACCTACCTATAACTCCTAGTATAACGGATTATATACCTACCTATTACTGTTAGTGTAACAGTGTATATACCTACCTATAACTGTTAGTATAACATATTCTATAACTACCTATAACTTCTAGTATAACATAGTATATACCTAGCTATAACTGCTAGTATAACATAATCTGTACATACATATAACTGCTAGTATAACATAGTCTATACCTACCTATAACTGCTAGTATAACAGAGTATATACCTACCTATAACGGCTAGTATAACAGAGTATATACCTACATATAACCGCTTGTATAACATAGTTTATATCTACCTATAACTGCTAGTATAACATAGATTATACCTACCTATAGCCGCTATTATAACATAGTCTATACCTACCTATAACTGCTAGTATAACATTATATTCCTACCTATATCTGCTTGTATGACAGAGTATATAACTACTTATAACTGCTAGTATAACATACTATATACCTACATATAACTGCTAGTATAACAGAGTATATACCTACCTATAACTGCTAGTACAACAGAGTATATACATACATCTAACCGCTTGTATAACATAGTCTATACATAACTATAACTGCTAGTGTAACATTGTATATTGCTACCTATATCTGCTAGTATAACAGAGTCAATACCTACCTATAGCCGCTAGTATAACAGAGTATATAGCTGCCTATATCTGCTAGTATAACAGACTTAATACCTACCTATAACCGCTATTATAACATAGTCTATACCTACCTATATCAGCTAGTATGACATAGTCTATACCTACATATAACTGCTAGTATAACAGAGTATATAGCTACCTATATCTGCTATTATAACAGACTCAATACCTACCTATAACTGCTAGTATGACAGCGTATATTCCTACATATAACTGCTAGTATAACATACTCTATACCTACATATAACTGCTAGTATAAAATAGTATATACATACCTATAACTGCTAGTATAACATAGTATATACCTACCTATATCTGCTGGTATAACAAAGTCTATACCTACCTATAACTGCTAGTATAACATACTCTATACCTACCTATAACTGCTAGTATAACAGAGTATATACCTACCTATATCTGCTAGTATAGCAGAGTATATAACTACCTATAACTGATAGTATAACACATTCTATACCTACCTAAGCTGCTATTATAACATACTATGTACCTACCTCTAACTGCTAGTATAACATAGTCTATACCTACCTATAACTGCTAGTATAACAGAGTATATACCTACCTATAACTGCTAGTATAACATAGTCTATACATTTCTATAACTGCTGGTATAACAGAGTATATAGCTAACTATATCTGCTAGTATAACGGAGTCAGTACCTACCTATAACCGCTAGTATAACAGAGTATATAACTACCTATAACTGCTAGTATAACAGAGTATATACCTACCTATAACTGCTAGTATAACATAGTCTATACCTACCTAAACTGCTATTATAACATAGTTTGTACCTACCTCTAACTGCTAGTTTAACAGAGTCTATACCTACCTATAACTGCTAGTATAACATAGCCTATACATATCTATAACTGCTAGAATAACAGAGTATATAACTACCTATAACTGCTAGTATAACAGAGTATATACCTACCTATAACTGCTAGTATAACATAGTATATACCTACCTATAACTGCTAGTACAACAGAGTATATACATACATCTAACCGCTAGTATAACATAATATATAACTACCTATGACTCCTACTGTAACAGAATCTACACCTACCTATAACTGCTAGTATAACAGAGTATATACCTACATATAACTGCTAGTAAAACACAATATATACCTACCTATAACTGCTAGTACAACATAGTATATACCTACATCTAACCGCTGGTATAACTTAGTTTATTCCTAACTATAACAGCTAGTATAACATAGTCTATACCTAGCTATAACTGCTAGTATAACGTAGTCTGTATCTTCATATAACTGCTAGTATAACAGAGTATATACATAAATCTAACCGCTAGTATAGCATAATCTATAACTACCTATGACTGCTAGTGTAACAGAGTCTATACCTACCTATAACTGCTAGTATAACAGAGACTATACCTACCTATAACAGCTAGTATGACATAGTATATAACTACTTATAACTGCTAGTATAACATACTCTATACCTACCTATAACTGCTAGTACAACAGAGAATATACATACATCTAACCGCTGGTATAACATAGTTTATACCTACCAACCTAGTATAACATAATTGATACTTACCTATAACTGTTAGTATGACATAGTCTATACCTATCTATAACTGCTATTATAACGTAGTCTGTACCTACATATAACTTCTAGTATAATAGAGTATATACTTACATATAACTGCTGGTATAACAGAGTATATACCTACCTATAACCGCTAGTATAACATAGAATATACCTATCTATAACCGTGATTATAACTTAGTCTATACCTACATATAACTGCTAGTATAACATAGTCTAATCCTACCTATAACTGCTAGTATAACAGAGTATATACCTACCTATAACTGCTAGCATAACATAGTCTATACCTACCTATAACTGCTAGTATAACAGAGTATATACCTACCTATAACTGCTAGTATAGCTGAGTATATACCTACATATAACCACTAGCATAACATAATCGATACCTACCTATAACTGCTAGTATAACATAGTCTATACCTACCTAAACTGCTATTATAAAATAGTATGTACCTACGTCTAACTCCTAGTTTAAAATAGTCTATACCTACCTATAACTGCTAGTATAACAAAGTATATACCTACCTATAACTGCTAGTATAACATAGTCTATACATATCTATAACTGCTAGTATAACATAGTATATAGCTACCTATATCTGCTAGTATAACGGAGTCAGTACCTACCTATAAACGCTAGTATAACAGAGTATATAACTACCTATAACTGCTAGTATAACAGAGTATATACCTACCTAAAACTCCTAGTATAACATAGTATATACCTACCTATAACAGCTATTACAACAGTGTATATACATACATCTAACCGCTGGTATAACATAGTTTATACATACCTATAACCGCTAGTATAACATAATTTATACCTACCTATAACTTCTGGTATGACATAGTCTATACCTAGCTATAACTGCTAATATAACGTAGTCTGTACCTACATATAACTGCTAGTATAATAGAGTACATACCTACCTATAACCGCTAGTATAACATAGTCTATATCTCCCTATAACTGCTAGTATAACATAGAATATACCTATCTATAACTGCTATTATAACATAGTCTATACCTACCTATAACTGCTAGTATAACATAGTCTATACCTACCTATAACTGCTAGTATAACAGAGTATGTACCTACCTATAACTGCTAGCATAACATAGTCTATACCTACCTTTAACTGTTAGTATAACATAGTCTATACGTACCTAAACTGCTATTATAACATAGTATGTACCTACCGCTAACTGCTAGTTTAACATAGTCTATACCTACCTATAACTGCTAGTATAACAGAGTATATACCTACCAATAACTGTTAGTATAACATAGTCTATACATATCTATAACTGCTAGTATAACAGAGTATATAGCTACCGATATCTGCTAGTATAACGGAGTCAGTACCTACCTATAACCGCTAGTATAAAAGAATATATAACTACCTATAACTGCTATCATAACATAGTATATACCTACCTATAACTGCTAGTAAAACAGAGTATATACATACGTCTAACCGCTAGTATAACATAATATATAACTACCTATGACTGCTAGTGTAATAGAGTCTATACCTACCTATAACTGCTAGTATAACAGAGTATATACCTACCTACATCAGCTAGTATAACAGAGTATAAACCTACCTATAACAGCTAGTATGACAGAGTATATACCTACTTATAACTGCTAGCATAACATAGTCTATTCCTACCTATAACTGCTAATATAACAGAGTATATACCTACGTATAACTTCTAGTATAACAGAGTATATACCTACCTATAACCGCTAATATAACATAGTCTATATCTCCCTATAACTGCTAGTATAACAGAGTATATACCTACCTATATCTGCTAGTATAACATAGTCAATACCTACCTATAACTTCCATTATAACAGAGTAGTTACCTACCTATCACTGCTAGTATAGCTGAGTATATACCTACCTATAACAGCTAGTATAACATAATCTATACCTACCTATAACTGCTAGTATAACATAGTCTATACATACCTAAACTGCTATTATGACATAGTCTGTACCTACCTCTAACTGCTAGTTTAACATAGTCTATACCTACGTATAACTGCTAGTATAATAGAGTATATACCTACCTATAACACCTAGTATGACAGAGTATATAACTACTTATAACTGCTAGTATAACGTACTCTATACCTACCTATAACTGCTAGTATAACAGAGTATTTACCTACCTATAACTGCTAGTAAAACAGAGTATATACCTACCTATAACCGCTAGTATAACATAGTCTATATATCCCTATAACTGCTAGTATAACATAGATTATACCTATCTATAACCACTATTATAACATATTCTATACCTACCTATAACTGCTAGTATAACATAGTCTATGCCTACCTATAACTGCTAGTATAACATAGTCTATACCTACCTATAACTGCTAGTATAACGGAGTATATACCTACCTATAACTGCTAGCATAACATAATCTATTCCTACCTATAACTGCTAGTATAACATAGTCAATACCTACCTATAACTGCTAGTATAACAGTGTATTTACCTACATATAACTGCTAGTATAGCTGAGTATATACCTACCTAAAACTGCTAGTATAACATAGTATATACCTACCTATAACAGCTAGTATGACAGAGTATATACCTACTTATAACTGCTAGCATAACATAGTCTATACCTACCTATAACTGCTAATATAACAGAGTATATACCTACATATAACTTCTAGTATAACAGAGTATATACCTACCTATAACCGCTAATATAACCTAGTCTATATCTCCCTATAACTGCTAGTATAACAGAGTATATACCTACCTATATATGCTAGTATAACATAGTCAATACCTACCTATAACTTCCATTATAACAGAGTAGTTACCTACCTATCACTGCTAGTATAACAGAGTATATACCTACCTATAACTGCTAGTATAACATAGTCTATACATACCTAAACTGCTATTATAACATAGTCTGTACCTACCTCTAACTGCTGGTTTAACATAGTCTATACCTACGTATAACTGCTAGTATAACAGAGTATATACCTACCTATAACACCTAGTATGACAGAGTATATAACTACTTATAACTGCTAGTATAACGTACTCTATACCTACCTGTAACTGCTAGTATAACAGAGTATTTACCTACCTATAACTGCTAGTAAAACAGAGTATATTCCTACCTATAACCGCTAGTATAACATAGTCTATATATCCCTATAACTGCTAGTATAACATAGATTATACCTATCTATAACCACTATTATAACATATTCTATACCTACCTATAACTGCTAGTATAACATAGTCTATACCTACCTATAACTGCTAGCATAACATAGTCTATACCTACCTATAACTGCTTGTATAACGGAGTATATACCTACCTATAACTGCTAGCATAACATAATCTATTCCTACCTATAACTGCTAGTATAACATAGTCAATACCTACCTATAACTGCTAGTATAACAGTGTATTTACCTACATATAACTGCTAGTATAGCTGAGTATATACCTACCTAAAACTGCTAGTATAGCATAGTATATACCTACCTATAACTGCTAGTACAACAGAGTATATACATACGTCTAACCGCTAGTATAACATAATATATTACTACCTATGACTGCCAGTGTAACATAGTCTATACCTACCTATAACTGCTAGTATAACAGAGTATATACCTACCTACATCAGCCATTATAACAGAATATATACCTACATATAACAGCTAGTATGACAGAGTATATGCCTACTTATAACTGCTAGCAAAACATAGTCTATACCTACCTATAAATGTTAATATAACAGAGTCTATACCTACCAATAACTGCTAGTATAACAGATTATATACCTACCTATGACTGCTAGTATAACAGAGTATATACTTAACTATAACCGCTATTATAACATAGTCTATATCTCCCTATAACTGCTAGTATAACAGAATATATACCTACCTATATCTGCTAGTATAACATAGTCAATACCTACCTATAACTTCCATTATAACTGAATAGTTATCTACCTATCACTGCTATTATAGCTGAGTATATACCTACCTACATCAGCTAGTATAACAGAGTATATACCTACCTATAACAGCTAGTATGACAGAGTATATACCTACTTATAACTGCTGGCATAACATATTCTATACCTACCTATAACTGCTAATATAACAGAGTCTATAACTACCTATAACTGCTAGTATAACAGATTATATACCTACCTATGACTGTTAGTATAACATAATCTATACTTACCTATAACTGCTAGTATAACATAGTCTATACCTACCTAAACTGCTATTATAACATAGTCTGTATCTACCTCTAACTGCTAGTTTAACATAGTCTATACCTACGTATAACTGCTAGTATAATAGAGTATATACCTACCTATAACTGCTAGTATAACAGAGTATATACCTACCTATAACCGCTAGTATAACATAGTCTATATCTCCCTATAACTGCTAGTATCACAGAGTATATACCTACCTATAACCGCTAGTATAACATAGTCTATATCTCCCTATAACTGCTAGTATCACAGAGTATATACCTACCTATATCTGCTAGTATAACATAGTCAATACCTACCTATAACTTCCATTATAACAGAGTAGTTACCTACCTATCACTGCTAGTATAGTTGGGTATATACCTACATATAACCGCTAGTATAACATAATCTATACATACCTATAGCTGCTAGTATAACATAGTTTATACCTACCTAAATTGCTAGTTTAACATAGTCTATACATACCTATAACTGATAGTATAACATAGTCAATACCTACCTATAACTGCTAGTATAACAGAGTATATACCTACCTGTAACAGCTAGTATGACAGAGTATATAACTACTTATAACGACTAGTATAACATACTCAATACCTACCTATAACTGCTAGTATAACAGAGTATATACCTATCTATAACTGCTAGTAATACAGAGTATATACCTACCTATAACTGCTAGTACAACCGAGTATATACATACATCTAACCGCTGGTATAACATAGTTTATACCTACCTATAACCGCTAGTATAACATAATTTATACCTACCTATAACTTCTAGTATAACATAGTCTATACCTAGCTGTAACAGCTAATATAAAGTAGTCTGTACCTACATATAACTGCTAGTATAATAGAGTATATACTTACCTATAACTGCTGGTATAACAGAGTATATACCTACCTATAACCGCCAGTATAACATAGTCTATATCTCACTATAACTGCTAGTATAACATAGAATATACCTATCTATTACCGCTATTATAACAAAGTATATACCTACCTATAACTGCTAGTATAACATTGTCTATACCTACCTATAACTACTAGTATAACAGAGTATATACCTACCTATTACTGCTAGCATAACAGAGTCTATAGATATCTATAACTGCTAGTATAACAGAGTATATAGCTACCTATATATGCTAGTATAACGGAGTCAGTACCTACCTATATCCGCTAGTATAACATTGTCTATGCCTACCTATAACTGCTAGTATAACAGAGTATATACCTACCTATAACAGCTAGTATAACAGAGTATATACCTACCTATAACAGCTAGTATGACAGAGTATATACCTACTTATTACTGCTAGTATAAAATACTATATACCTACCTATAACTGCTAGTATAACAGAGTATGTACCTACCTATAACTGCTAGTAAAACAGAGTATATACCTACCTATAACTGACATAGTTTATACCTACCTATAACCGCTAGAATAACATAGTCTATACCTAGCTATAACTGCTAGTATAACGTAGTCTGTATCTTCATATAACTGCTAGTATAACAGAGTAAATACATAAATCTAACCGCTAATATAGCATAATCTATAACTACCTATGACTGCTAGTATGACAGAGTATATACCTACCTATAACTGCTAGTATAACAGAATCTATACCTACCTATAACTGCTAGCATAACATAGTATACCTACCTAAACTGCTATTATACCATAGTCTGTACCTACCTCTAACTGTTAGTTTAACATAGTCTATACCTACCTATAACTGCTAGTATAGCAGAGACTATACCTCCCTATAACTGCTAGTATAACATAGAATATACCTATATATAACCGCTATTATAACATAGTCTATACGTACCTATAACTGCTAGAATGACATAGTCTATACCTACCTATAACTGCTAGTATAAAAGAGTATATAACTACCTATAACTGCTAGTTTAACAGAGTATATACCTACCTATAACTGCTAGTATAACATAGTCTATACCTACCTAAACTGCTATTATAACATAGTCTGTACCTACCTCTAACTGCTAGTTTAGCATAGTCTATACCTACCTATAACTGCTAGTATAACAGAGTCTACACCTACCTATAACTGCTAGTATAACAGAGTATATACCTACCTATAACAGCTAGTATAACAGAGTATATACCTACCTATAACAGCTAGTATGACAAAGTATATACCTACTTATAACTGCTAGTATAACATAATATATACCTATCTATTACCGCTATTATAAGATAGTCTATACCTACCTATAACTGCTAGTATAACATTGTCTATACCTACCTATAACTGCTAGTATAACAGAGTATTTACCTACCTATAACTGCTAGTATAGCTGTGTATATACCTACCTATAACCGCTAGCATAACATAATCTATACCTACCTATAACTGCTAGTATAACATAGTCTATACCTACCTGAACTGCTATTATAACATAGTCTGTACCTACCTCTAACTGCTAGTTTAACATAGTATATACCTACCTATAACGTCTAGTATAACAGAGTCTATACCTACCTATAACTGCTAGTATAACATAGTCTATACATATCTATAACTGCTAGTATAACAGAGTATATAGCTAACTATATATGCTAGTATAACGGAGTCAGTACCTACCTATAACCGCTAGTATAACAGAGAATATAACTATCTATAAATGCTAATATGACATAGTATATACCTACCTATAACTGCTAATATAACAGAGTCTATACCTACCTATAACTGCTAGTACAAAAGAGTATATACATACATCTAACCGCTAGTATAACATAATATATAACTACCTATAACTGCTAGTGTAACAGAGTCTATACCTACCTATAACTGCTAGTATAACATAGTCTATACATATCTATAACTGCTAGTATAACAGAGTATATAGCTAACTATATATGCTAGTATAACGGAGTCAGTACCTACCTATAACCGCTAGTATAACAGAGAATATAACTATCTATAAATGCTAATATGACATAGTATATACCTACCTATAACTGCTAATATAACAGAGTCTATACCTACCTATAACTGCTAGTACAAAAGAGTATATACATACATCTAACCGCTAGTATAACATAATATATAACTACCTATAACTGCTAGTGTAACAGAGTCTATACCTACCTATAACTGCTAGTATAACAGAGTATATACCTACCAATAACAGCTAGTATAACAGAGTATATACCTACCTATAACAGCTAGTATGACAGAGTATATACCTACTTATAACTGCTAGTATAATATACTCTATACCTACCTATAACTGCTAGTATAACATAGTATATACCTACCTATAACTGCTAGTAAAACAGAGTATAAACCTACCTATAACTGCTAGTACAACATAGTATATACATACATCTAACCGCTGGTATAACATAGTTTATACCTACCTATAACCGCTAGTATAACATAGTCTATACTAGCTATAACTGCTAGTATAACGTAGTCTGTATCTTCATATAACTGCTAGTATAACAGAGTATATACATACATCTAACCGCTAGTATAGCATAATCTATAACTACCTATGACTGCTAGTGTAACAGAGTCTATACCTACCTATAACTGCTAGTATAACATAGTCTATACCTACCTATAACTGCTAGCATAACATAGTATATACCTACCTATAACTGCTAGTATAACATAGTATATACCTACCTATAACTGCTAGTATAACATAGTCTATACCTACCTAAACTGCTATTATAACATAGTCTGTACCTACCTCTAACTGCTAGTTTAACATAGTCTATACCTACCTATAACTGCTAGTAAAAAAGAGTATATACCTACTTATAACTGCTAGTATAACATAGTCTATATATATCTATAACTGCTAGTATAACAGAGTCAGTACCTACCAATAACCGCTAGTATACCATAAATTATACCTAGCTATAACTGCTAGTATAACGTAATATGTACCTACATATAACTGCTAGTATAACAGAGTATATACTTACATATAACTGCTAGTATAACATACTATATACCTACCTATAACTGCTAGCATAACATAGTCTATACCTACCTATAACTGCTAGTATAACAGAGTCTATACCTACCTATATCTGCTAGCATAACATAGTCTATACCTACCTATAACTGCTAGTATAACAGAGTCTATACCTACCTATATCTGCTAGTATAACATAGTCAATACCTACCTATTACTGCTAGTATAACAGATTATATACCTACCTATGACTGCTAGTATAACAGAGTATATACATACCTATAACCGCTAGTATAACATAGAATATACCTATCTATAACCGCTATTATAACTTACTCTATACCTACCTATAACTGCTAGTATAACATAGTATATACCTACCTATAACTGCTAGTATAACAGAGTATATAACTACCTATAACTGCTAGCATAACATAGTCTATACCTACCTATAACTGCTAGTATAACATAGTATATAGCTACCTATATCTGCTAGTATAAAGGAGTCAGTACCTACCTATAACCGCTAGTATAACAGAGTATATAACTACCTATAACTGCTAGTATAACAGAGTATATTCCTACCTATAACTGCTAGCATAACATAGTTAATACCAACCTATAACTGCTAGTATAGCTGAGTATATACCTACCTATAACTGCTAGTACAACATAGTATATACATACATCTAACCGCTAGTATAACATAATAAATAACTAAGTGTAACATAGTCTATTCCTACATATAACTGCTAGTATAACAGAGTATATACCTACCTATAACAGCTAGTATAACAGAGTATATACCTACCTATAACAGCTAGTATGACAGAGTATATACCTACCTATAACTGATAGTACAACAGAGTATATACATACATCTAACCGCTGGTATAACATAGTTTATGCCTACCAATAACCGCTAGTATAACATAATTTATACATACCTATAACTTCTAGTATAACATAGTCTATACCTAGCTATAACTGCTAGCATAACATAGTCTATACCTACCTATAACTGCTAGTATAACAGAGTCTATACCTACCTATATCTGCTAGTATAACATAGTCCATACCTACCTATAACTGCTAGTATAACAGATTATATACCTACCTATGACTGCTAGTATAACAGAGTATATACCTACCTATAACCGATAGTATAACATAGAATATACCTATCTATAACCGCTATTATAACATAATCTATACCTACCTATAACTGCTAGTATATCATAGTCTATACCTACCTATAACTGCTAGTATAACAGGGTATATACCTACCGATAGCTGCTAGCATAACAAAGTATATACCTACTAATAACTGCTAGTATAACATAGTCAATACCTACCTATAACTGCTAGAATAACAGAGTAGGTACCTACATATAACTGCTAGTATAGCTGAGTATATACCTACCTATAACCGCTAGCATAACATAATCTATACCTACCTATAACTGCTAGTATAACATAGTCTATACTTACCTAAACTGCTATTATAACATAATCTGTACCTACCTCTAACTGCTAGTTTAACATAGTCTATACCTACCTATAACTGCAAGTATAACAGAGTCTATACCTATCTATAACTGCTAGTATAACAGAGTCTAAACATATCTATAACTGCTAGTGTAACCGAGTATATAGCTACCTATATCTGCTAGTATAACGGAGTCAGTACCTACCTATAACCGCTAGTATAACATAATATATAACTACCTATGACTGCTAGTGTAACAGAGTCTATACCTAGCTATAACTGCTAGTATAACAGAGTATATACCTACCTACAACAGCTAGTATGACAGAGTATATACCTACTTATAACTGATAGTATAACATACTCTATATCTCACTATAACTGCTAGTATAACATAGAATATACCTACATAAAACCGCTATTATAACATCGTCTATACCTACCTATAACTGCTAGCATAACATAGTCTATACCTACCTATAACTGCTAGTATAACATAGTATATACCTACCTATAACTGCTAGCATAACATAGTCTATACCTACCTATAACTGCTAGTATAACAGAGTATATACCTACCTATATATGCTAGTATAACATAGTCAATACCTACCTATAACTTCTATTATAACAGAGTAGTTACCTACCTATCACTGCTAGTATAGCTGAGTATATACCTACCTATAACCGCTAGTATAACATAATCGATACCTACCTATAACTGCTAGTATAACATAGTCTATACCTACCTAAACTGCTATTATAACATAATCTGTACCTACCTCTAGCTGCTAGTTTAACATAGTCTATACCTACCTCTAAATGCTAGTATAACAGAGTCTATACCTACCTATAGCTGCTAGTATAACATAGTATATACCTACCTAAACTGCTATTATAACATAGTCTGTACCTACCTCTAACTGCTAGTTTAACATAGTCTATACCTACCTATAACTGCTAGTATAACATAGTCTATACATATCTATAACTGCTAGTATAACAGAGTATATAACTACCTATAACTGCTAGTATAACATAGTATATACCTACCTATAACTGCTAGTATAACATAGTCTAAACCTACCTATAACTGCTAGTATAACAGAGTATATACCTACCTATAACTGCTATCATAACATAGTCTATACCTACCTATAACTGCTAGTATAACAGAGTATATACCTACCTATAACAGCTAGTATAATAGAGTATATACCTACCTATAACAGCTAGTATGACAGAGTATATACCTACTTATAACTGCTAGTATAACATAGTCAATACCTACATATAACTTCAATTATAACAGAGTCGTTATCTACCTATCACTGCTATTATAGCTGAGTATATACCTACCTATAACCGCTAGTATAACATAATCTATACCTACCTATAACTGCTAGTATAACATAGTCTATACCTACCTAAACTGCTATTATAACATAATCTGTACCTACCTCTAACTTCTAGTTTAACATAGTCTATACTTTCCTATAATTGCTAGTATAACAGAGTATATACCTAACTATAATAGCTAGTATGACAGAGTATATAACTACTTATAACTGCTAGTATAACATACTCTATACCTACTGATAACTGCTAGTATAACAGAGTATATACCTACCTATAACTGCTAGTAAAACAGAGTATATACCTACCTATAACTGCTAGTACAACAGAGTATATACATACATCTAACCGCTGGTATAACATAGTTTATATCTACCTATAACCGCTAGTGTAACATAATTTATACCTACCTATAACTTCTAGTATAACATAGTCTATATCTAGCTATAACTTCTAATATAACGTAGTCTGTACCTACATATAACAGCTAGTATAATAGAGTATATACTTACCTATAACTGCTGCTATAACAGAGTATATACCTACCTATAACCGCCAGTATAACATAGTCTATATCTCCCTATAACTGCTAGTTTAACATAGTATATACCTACCAATAACTGTTAGTATAACAGAGTCTATACATACCTAAACTGATATTATAACATAACCTGTACCTACCTCTAACTGCTAGTTTAACATAGTCTATACCTACCTATAACTGCTAGTATAACATAGTCTATACCTACTTATAACTGCTAGTATAACATTGTCTATACATATATATAACTGCTAGTATAACAGAGTATATAGCTACCTATATCTGAAAGTATAACGGAGTCAGTACCTACCTATAACCGCTAGTATAACAGAGTATACAACTACCTATAACTGCTAGTATAACAGAGTATAGACCTACCTATAACTGCTAGCATAACATAGTTAATACCAACCTATAACTGCTAGTATAGCTGAGTATATACCTACCTATAACCGCTAGTATAACATAATCTATACCTACCTATAACTGCTAGTAAAACATAGTATATACCTACCTAAACTGCTATGATAACATAGTCTGTACCTACCTCTAACTGCTAGTTTAACATAGTCTATACCTACTTTTAACTGCTAGTATAACAGAGTCTATACCTACCTATAACTGCTAGTATAACATAGTCTATACATATCTATAACTGCTAGTATAACAGAGTATATAGCTACCTATATCTGCTAGTATAACGCAGTCAATACCTACCTAACTACCTATAACTGATAGTATATCAGAGTATATACCTACCTATAACTGCTAGTATAACATAGTATATACCTACCTATAACCGCTAGTATAACAGAGTATGTAACTACCTATAACTGATAGTATATCAGAGTATATACCTACCTATAACTGCTAGTATAACATAGTATATACCTACCTATAACTGCTAGTACAACAGAGTATATACATACATGTAACCGCTAGTATAACATAATAAATAACTATGTGTAACAGAGTCTATTCCTACCTATAACTGCTAGTATAACAGAGTATATACCAACCTATAACAGCTAGTATAACAGAGTATATACCTACCTATAACAGCTAGTATGACAGAGTATATACCTACTTATAACTTCTAGTATAAAATATTCTATACCTACCTATAACTGCTAGTATAACAGAGTATATACCTACCTATAACTGATAGTACAACAGAGTATATACATACATCTAACCGCTGGTATAACATAGTTTATGCCTACCAATAACCGCTAGTATAACATAATTTATACATACCTATAATTTCTAGTATAACATAGTCTACCTAGCTATAACTGCTAGTATAACGTAATTGGTACCTACATATAACTGCTAGTATAACAGAGTATATACTTACCTATAACTGCTAGTATAGCTGAGTATATACCTACCTATAACCGCTAGCATAACATAATATATACCTACCTATAACTGCTAGTATGACATAGTCTATACCTACCTAAACTGCTATTATAACATGATCTGTACCTACCTCTAGCTGCTAGTTTAACATAGTCTATACCTACCTATAACTGCTAGTATAACAGAGTCTATACCTACATATAACCGCTAATATAACATAGTCTATATATATCTATAACCGCTATTATAACATAATCTGTACCTACCTCTAGCTGCTAGTTTAACATAGTCTATACCTACCTATAACTGCTAGTATAACAGAGTCTATACCTACATATATATGCTAGTATAACATAGTCAATACATATCTATAACTGCTAGTATAACAGAGTATAGAGCTACCTATATCTGCTAGTATAACGGAGTCAGTACCTACCTATAACCGCTAGTATAACAGAGTATATAACTACATATAACTGCTAGTTTAACAGAGTATATACCTACCTATAACTGCTAGTATAACATAGTATATACCTACCTATAACTGCTAGTACAACAGAGTATATACATACATGTAACCGCTAGTATAACATAATAAATAACTATGTGTAACAGAGTCTATTCCTACCTATAGCTGCTAGTATAACAGAGTATATACCAACCTATAACAGCTAGTATAACAGAGTATATACCTACCTATAACAGCTAGTATGACAGAGTATATACCTACTTATAACTTCTAGTATAAAATATACTATACCTACCTATAACTGCTAGTATAACAGAGTATATACCTACCAATAACTGATAGTACAACAGAGTATATACATACATCTAACCGCTGGTATAACATAGTTTATGCCTACCAATAACCGCTAGTATAACATAATTTATACATACCTATAATTTCTAGTATAACATAGTCTATACCTAGCTATAACTGCTAGTATAACGTAATTTGTACCTACATATAACTGCTAGTATAACAGAGTATATACTTACCTATAACTGCTAGTATAGCTGAGTATATACCTACCTATAACCGCTAGCATAACATAATATATACCTACCTATAACTGCTAGTATAACATAGTCTATACCTACCTAAACTGCTATTATAACATAATCTGTACCTACCTCTAGCTGCTAGTTTAACATAGTCTATACCTACCTATAACTGCTAGTATAACAGAGTCTATACCTACATATAACCGCTAGTATAACATAGTCTATACATATCTATAACCGCTATTATAACATAATCTGTACCTACCTCTAGCTGCTAGTTTAACATAGTCTATACCTACCTATAACTGCTAGTATAACAGAGTCAATACCTACATATATATGCTAGTATAACATAGTCTATACATACCTATAACTGCTAGTATAACAGAGTATATACCTACCTATAACTGCTAGTATAACAGAGTATATACCTACCTATAACCGCTAGTATAACATAGTATATACCTACATATAACTGCTAGTATAACATAGTATATACCTACCTAAACTGCTATTATAACATAATCTGTACCTACCTCTAGCTGCTAGTTTAACATAGTCTATACCTACCTCTAAATGCTAGTATAACAGAGTCTATACCTACCTATAACTGCTAGTATAACATAGTCTATACATATCTATAACTGCTAGTATAACAGAGTATATAGCTACCTATATCTGCTAGTATAACGGAGTCAGTACCTACTTATGACCGCTAGTATAACAGAGTATATAAATACCTATAACTGCTAGTATAACAGAGTATATACCTACCTATAACTGCTAGTATAACATAGTATATACCTACCTAAACTGCTATTATAACATAGTCTGTACCTACCTCTAACTGCTAGTTTAACATAGTCTATACCTACCTATAACTGCTAGTATAACATAGTCTATACCTATCTATAACTGCTAGTATAACAGTCTATATACTACCTATAACTGCTAGTATAACAGAGTATATACCTACCTATAACTGCTAGTATAACATAGTCTATACCTACCTATAACTGCTAGTATAACAGAGTATATAACTACCTATAACTGCTAGTATAACAGAGTCTATACCTACCTATAACCGCTAGTATAACAGAGTATATACCTACCTATAACAGCTAGTATAATAGAGTATATACCTACCTATAACAGCTAGTATGACAGAGTATATACCTACTTATAACTGCTAGTATAACATAGTCAATACCTACATATAACTTCAATTATAACAGGGTCGTTATCTACCTATCACTGCTAGTATAGCTGAGTATATACATACCTATAACCGCTAGTATAACATAATCTATACCTACCTATAACTGCTAGTATAACATAGTCTATACCTACCTAAACTGCTATTATAACATAATCTGTACCTACCTCTAACTGCTAGTTTAACATAGTCTATACCTACCAATAACTGCTAGTATAACAGAGTCTATATCTACCTATGACCGCTAGCATAACATAGTCTATACATATCTATAACTGCTAGTATAACAGAGTATATAGCTACCTATATCTGCTAGTATAACAGAGTCAGTACCTACCTATAACCGCTAGTATAACAGAGTATATAACAACCTATAACTGCTAGTATAACAGAGTATGTACCTACCTATAACTGCTACTATAAAATAGTCTCTACCTACCTAAACTGCTATTATAACATAGTCTGTACCTACATCTAACTGGTAGTTTAATATAGTCTATACCTAACTATAACTGCTAGTATAACAGAGTCTATACCTACCTATAACTGCTAGTATAACATAGTCTATACATATCTATAACTGCTAGTATAACAGAGTATATAGCTACCTATATCTGCTAGTATAACGGAGTCAGTACCTACCTATAACCGCTAGTATAACAGAGTATATACATACATCTAACCGCTAGTATAACATAATATATAACTACCTATGACTGCTAGTGTAACAGAGTCTATACCTAGCTATAACTGCTAGTATAACAGAGTATATACCTACCTACAACAGCTAGTATAACTGAGTATATACCTACCTATAACTGCTAGTATAAAATACTCTATACCTACCTATAACTGCTAGTATAACAGAGTATATACCTACCTATAACTGCTAGTAAAACAGAGTATTTACCTACCTATAACTGCTAGTACAACATAGTATATACATACATCTAACCGCTGGTATAACATAGTTTATACCTACCTATAACCGCTAGTATAGCATAGTCTATACCTAGCTATAA
Source organism: Archivesica marissinica (assembly GCA_014843695.1). NCBI lineage: Eukaryota > Metazoa > Mollusca > Bivalvia > Venerida > Vesicomyidae > Archivesica > Archivesica marissinica. Next base: position 3,516 of record JABXNX010003626.1, on the reverse strand, counting down.
CTGCTAGTATAACGTAGTCTGTATCATCATATAACTGCTAGTATAACAGAGTATATACATAAATCTAACCGCTAGTATAGCATAATCTATAACTACCTATGAATGCTAGTGTAACAGAGTATATACCTACATATAATAGCTAGTATGACAGAGTATATAACTACTTATAACTGCTGGTATAACATACTCTATACCTACCTATAACAGCTAGTATGACAGAGTATATAACTACTTATAACTGCTAGCATAACATATTCTATACCTACCTATAACCGCTATTATAGCCTAGTCTATATCTACCTTTAACTGTTAGTATAACATAGTCTATACCTACCTATAACTGCTAGTAAATCAGTGTATATACCTACCTATAAGTGTTAGTATAACATAGTCTATACCTACCTATAACTGCTAGTACAACAGAGTATATACATACATCTAACCGCTGGTATAACATAGTTTATACCTACCTATAACCGCTAGTATAACATAATTTATACCTACCATATAACTTATAGTATAACATAGTCTATACCTAGCTATAACTGCTAATATAACGTAGTCTGTACCTACATATAACTGCTAGTATAATAGAGTATATACTTACCTATAACTGCTGGTATAACATAGTCTATACCTACCTATAACTGCTAGTATAACAGAGTATATACCTACCTATAACTGCTAGTATAACAGAGTATATACCTACCTATAACCGCTAGTATAACATAGCCCATACCTACCTATAACTGCTAGTATAACATATACTATACCTACCTATAACCGCTATTATAGCCTAGTCTATATCTACCTTTAACTGTTAGTATAACATAGTCTATACCTACCTATAACTGCTAGTAAATCAGTGTATATACCTACCTATAACTGCTAGCATAACATAGTATATAACTACCTATAACTGCTAGAATAACGAAGTATATACCTACCTATAACCGCTAGTATAAAATAGTTCATACCTACCTATAACTGCTAGTATAACATAGTATATACCTACCTATAACCGCTATTATAACATAATCTATACCTACCTATAACTGCTAGTATAACAGAGTATATGCCTACCTATAACCGCTAGTATTTCATAATCTATACCTACCTATCACTGCTAGTATAACATAGTATATACCTACCTTTAACCGCTAGTATAAAATCGTTTATACCTACCTATGACTGCTAGTATAACATAGTCTATACCTACTTATTACTGCTAGTATAACAACATCTATACCTACCTATAACTCCTAGTATAACATAGTATATACCTACCTATAACTGCTAGCATAGCAGAGTATATACCTACCTATAACCGCTAGTATAACATAGTATATAGTTACCTTAAAAATCTATTATAACATAGTATATACCTACCTATAACTGGTAGTACAACATAGTCTATACCTATATATAACTGCTAGTATAACAGAGTATATACCTACCTGTATCTGCTAGTATAACAAAGTATATACCTACCTATAACTGCTAGTATAACAGACTCTATACCTACCTATAGCTGCTAGTAAACCAGAGTATATACCTACCTGTAACTGCTAGTAAAACAGAGTACATACCTACCTATAACTGCTAGTATAACATAGACTATACCTATCTATAACCGATATTATTACCTAGTCTATACCTACCTATTACTGCTAGTATAACAAATTCTATACTTACCTATAACTGCTAGTATAACAGAATATATACTTACCTATAACTGCTAGTATAACGGAGTCTATACCTACCTATTACTGCTAGTATAACATACTTTATACCTACCTATAACTGCTAGTATAACAGGATATATACCTACCTATAACTGCTATCATAGCAGAGTATATACCAACCTATAACTGCTAGTATAACAGAGTATATACCTATTTATAACTGCTAGAATAACAAAGTATATACCTACCTATAACCGCTAGTATAACATAGTCCATACCTACTTATATTACTGCTAGTATAACAGAGTGTATACCTACCTATAACTGCTAGTATAACATGGTATATAGTTACCTTAAACCTCTATTATAACATAGTCTATACCTACCTATTACAGCTAGTATAACATACTCTATACCTGCGTATAACTGCTAGTATAACAGAGTACATACCAACCTATAACTGCTAGTATAACAGAGTATATACCTACCTATAACTGCTAGTATAACAGAGTATATACCTACCTATAACAGCTAGTATAACATAGTCCATACCTACCTATAACTGCTAGTATAACAGAGACTATAGCTACCTATAACCGCTATAATAGCCTAGTCTATAGCTACCTATAACTGTTAGTATAACATAGTCTATACCTACCTAAAACTGCTAATAAATCAGAGTATATACCTACCTATAACTGCTCGCCAAACATGTATATACAATATCTATAATCCTTGCTAGAATAACATAGTAATATCCTACCTATAACTGCTAGTATAATACCACTCAATACACCTATAACGGCTAGCATACATAGTCCATTACCTAACTATATACTGCTAGTCTATCTAGTATATCCTACCTAAACTGCTAGCAACCTTGGTCACAGAGTGTCTTTATGCCCTCTAATCCGTATCACTTCCGCTGACTCTGCTATTTCACATATACTCTCATCATAGGCCTAGACCTACCATACTGCTATTATACAAATATTTCAATCCTACCTATAACGCTTAGTAATAACAGAGGTAATCATACTCACCTACCTATAACGTGCTATGCCTTAGAGCCGAGTCTATACCCTTACTTTGACGGGGCCTAGTCTGCTAACTTACACTTCATTACCTTCTCCTATAACTGCTAGTACTACCATAGTCTATACCTACCTATACCAGCTAGTATAACGGTATATACCTACCTATAACTGCTAGTATAACAGAGTATATATCTACCTATAACCGCTAGTATAACATAGTCTATACCTACCTAAAACAGCTAGTATAACAGAGTATATACCTACCTATAACTCCAAGTATGACAGAGTATATACCTACCTATAACTGCTAGTATAACGTAATCAATACCTACCTTTAACTGCTAGTAAAACATAATCTATACCTACCTATAACTGCTAGTAAAACAGAGTATATACTTACCTATAACTGCTAGTATAACAGAGTATATACCTACCTATAACCGCTAGTATAACATAGTTTATACCTACCCATAACTGCTAGTATAACATAGTATATAGTTACCTTAAACCTCTATAATAACAACGTATATACCTACCTATATCTGCTAGTAAAACATAGTTGATACCTATATATAACTGCTAGTATAACAGAGTATATACCTAACTATATCTGCTAGTATAGCATAGTCTATACCTACCTATAACTGTTAGTATAACAGAGTATATACCTACTTTTAACCGCTGGTATAACATCGTTTATACCTACCTATAACTGCTAGTATAACATAGTATATACCTACCTATAACTGCTAGTATAACATAGTCTATACATATCTATAACTGCTAGTATAACA
>JABXNX010003625.1:0-25523 GCA_014843695.1 Archivesica marissinica | reverse complement strand
GAATACAAACCTACTCATGTTTAGCATTCATATAGGAAATACAAACCTACTCATGTTTAGCATTGAGATAGGAACTACAAACATACTCATGTTTAGCATTGATATAGGAAATACAAACCTACTCATGTTTAGCATTGATATAGGGAATACAAACCTACTCATGTTTAGCATTGATATAGGGAATACAAACCTACTCATGTTTAGCATTGATATAGGAAATACAAACCTACTCATGTTTAGCATTGAGATAGGGAATACAAACCTACTCATGTTTAGCATTGAGATAGGAAATACAAACCTACTCATGTTTAGCATTGATATAGGGAATGCAAACCTACTCATGCTTAGCATTGATATAGGGAATACAAACCTACTCATACTTAGCATTGAGATAGGGAATACAAACCTACTCATGTTTAGCATTGATATAGTGAATACAAACCTACTCATACTTAGCATTGATATGGGGAATACAAACCTACTCATGTTTAGCATTGATATAGGGAATACAAACCTACTCATGTTTAGCATTGATATAGGGAATAAAAACCTACTCATATTTAGCATTGATATAGGGAATATAATCCTGCTCATGTTTAGCATTGAGATAGGGAATACAAACCTACTCATGCTTAGCATTGATATTGGGAATACAAACCTACTCATGTTTAGCATTGATATTGGGAATACAAACCTACTCATGATTAGCATTGATATAGGGAATACAAACCTACTCATCTTAGCATTGATATAGGGAATACAAACCTACTCATGTTTAGCATTGATATAGGAAATACAAACCAACTCATGTTTAGCATTGAAAACGGAACACAAACCTACTCATGTTTAGCATTGATATAGGAAATACAAACCTACTCATGTAAAACACAACAAACACAATGTTTAGCATGAATAGGAAATACAAAAATAATCATGTTAGCGCATGAATAGAAAAAACAAACACTCATATTTAGATTGAGATAGGAATACAAACCTTCTCATGTTTACATTAAGGAAATACAACATACCATGTTTAGCATGGTAGAAATACAAACCTACTCGTTAGCATTGAGATAGAATACAAACCTACTCATGTAGCATTGAGATAGGAAATACAAACATACTCAATGTTTAGCATGATATAGGGAATACAAACCTACTCATGTTTAGCATTGATATAGGAAATCAACCTATCATGTTTAGCATTGAATAGCAACAAACCTACTCATGTTTACATTGAATAGGAAATACAAACCTACTCAACAAAAAAACAAAACCAACAAAAAATACAAACCTACTCATGTTTAGCATTGATAAAACACACACAACCATGTTTACATTGAGATAGGAAATACAAACCTACTCATGTTTAGCATTGAGATAGGAAATACAAACATACTCATGTTTAGCATTGAGATAGGAAATACAAACCTACTCATGTTTAGCATTGAGATAGGAAATACAAACCTACTCATATGTTTAGCATTGAGATAGGAAATACAAACCTACTCATGTTTAGCATTGATATAGGGAATACAAACCTACTCATGTTTAGCATTGATATAGGAAATACAAACCTACTCATATGTTTAGCATTGATATAGTAAATACAAACCTACTCATGTTTAGCATTGATATAGGAAATTCAAGCCTATTCATATGTTTAGCATTGAGATAGGAACTACACAGCTACTCATATGTTTATCATTGAGATAGGAAATACAAACCTACTCATGTGTTTAGCATTGAGATAGGAAATACAAATCTACTCATATGTTTAGCATTGATATAGGGAATACAAACCTACTAATGTTTAGCATTGATATAGGGAATACAAACCTACTCATGTTTAGCATTGAGATAGGGAACACAAACCTACTCATGGTTAGCATTGATATAGGGAACACAAACCTACTCATGTTTAGCATTGAGATACGGAATACAAACCTACTCATGTTTAGCATTGATATAGGAAATACAAACCTACTCATGTTTAGCAATGATATAGGAAATACAAACCTACTCATGTTTAGCATTGATATAGGGAATACAGACCTACTTATGTTCAGCATTGATATAGGAAATACAAACCTACTCATGCTTAGCAATGAGATAGGGAATACAAACCTACTCATGATTAGCATTGATATAAGGAATACAACCTACTCCTGTTTAGCATTGATATTGAGAATACAAACCTACTCATGTTTAGCATTGATATTGGGAATACAAATCTACTCATGTTTACCATTGATATAAAGAATACAAATCTACTCATGTTTAGCATTGATATAGGAAATACAAACCTACTCATGTTTAGCATTGATAAAGGAACTACACACATACTCATGTGTAGCATTGATATATGAAATAAAAACATACTCATGTTTAGCATTGGGATAGGGAATACAAACATACTCATGTTTAGCTTTGAGATAGGAAATACAAACCTACTCATGTTTAGCATTGAGATAGGGAATAAAAACCTACTCATGTTTAGCATTGAGATAGGAATAAACAAACCTACTCATGTTTAGCATTGATATAGGGAATACAAACATACTCTTGTTTAGCATTGATATAGGGAATACAAACCTACTCATGTTTAGCATTGATATTGGGAATACAAACCTACTCATGCTTAGCATTGATATAAAGAATACAAACCTACTCATGTTTAGCATTGAGACAGGGAATACAAACCTACTCATGTTTAGCATTGAGATAGGGAATACAAACCTACACATGTTTAGCATTGAGATAGGAAATACAAACTTACTCATGTTTAGCATTGATATAGGGAATACAAACCTACTCATGTTTAGCATTGATATATGGAATACAAACCTACTCATGTTTAGCATTGATATATGGAATACAAACCTACTCATGTTTAGCATTGATATAGGGAATACAAACCTAATCATGTTTAGCATTGAGATACGGAATACAAACCTACTCATGTTTAGCATTGATATAGGGAATACAAACCTACTCATGTTTAGCATTGATATATGGAATACAAACCTACTCATGTTTAGCATTGATATAGGGAATACAAACCTACTCATGTTTAGCATTGATATAGGGAACACAAACCTACTCATGTTTAGCATTGAGATACGGAATACAAATCTACTCATGCTTAGCATTGATATAGGATATACAAACCTACTCATGTTTAGCAATGATATAGGAAATAAAAACCTACTCATGTTTAGCATTGATATAGGAAATACAAACCTACTCATGTTTAGCATTGAGATAGGGAATACAAACCTACTCATGTTTAGCATTGATATAGGGAATATAATCCTGCTCATGTTTAGCATTGAGATAGGGAATACAAACCTACTCATGCTTAGCATTGATATTGGGAATACAAACCTACTCATGTTTAGCATTGATATAGGGAATACAAATCTACTCATGTTTAGCATTGATATAGGAAATACAAACCAACTCATGTTTAGCATTGAGATAGGAAATACAAACCTACTCATGTTTAGCATTGATATTGGGAATACAAATATACTCATGTTTAGCATTCATATAGGGAATACAAACCTTCTCATGTTTAGCATTGAGATAGGAAATACAAACCTGTTCATGTTTAGCATTGATATAGGGAATACAAACCTACTCATGTTTAGCATTGAAATAGGGAATACAAACCTACTCATCGAGATAGGAAATACAAACATACTCATATGTTTAGCATCGAGATAGGAATACAAACCTACTCATGTTTAGCATTGAGATAGGGAATACAAACATACTCATGTTTAGCATTGAGATAGGGAATACAAACCTACTCATGTTTAGCATTGAGATAGGAAATACAAACCTACTCATGTTTAGCATTGAGATAGGGAATACAAACCTACTCATGTTTAGCATTGATATAGGGAATACAAACCACCAACAAAAAAACAAACTACTCATGTTTAGCATTGATATAGGAAATACAAACCTACTCATGTTTAGCATTGATATAGGGAATACAAACCTACTCATGTTTAGCATTGATATAGGGAATACAAACCTACTCATGTTTAGCATTGATATAGGAACACAAACCTACTCATGTTTAGCATTGAAATAGGAAATACAAACCAACTCATGTTAAGCAATGAGATAGGAAATACAAACCTACTCATATGTTTAGCATTGATATAGTAAATACAAACCTACTCATGTTTAGCATTGATATAGGGAATACAAACATACTCATGTTTAGCATTAAAAAACAAACCACCAACAAAAACAAACAACCACCAAACAAAAAACAAACCACCCACAGATATAGGGAATACAAACCTACTCATGTTTAGCATTGATATAGGAAACAAAACCAACTCATGTTTAGCATTGAGATACGGATACAAACCTACTCATGTTTAGCATTGAGATAGGAAATACAAACCTACTCATGTTTAGCATTGATATAGGAACCAAACCACCAACAAAAAAAACAAACCACCAACAAAAAAACAAACCACCACAAAAAATACAAACCAACTCATGTTTAGCATTGAAAGATAGGAAAAACAAACATACTCATGTTTAGCATTGATATAGGAAATACAAACCAACTCATGTTTAGCAATGATATAGGAAATACAAACCTACTCATGTTTAGCATTGATATAGGGAATACAAACCTACTCATGTTTAGCATTGATATAGGAATACAAACCTACTCATGCTTAGCATTGATATAGGGAATACAAACCTACTCATGTTTAGCATTAATATAGGGAATACAAACCTACTCATGTTTAGCATTGATATAAAGAATACAAACCTACTCATGTTTAGCATTCATAAAGGAAATACAAACCTACTCATGTTTAGCATTGAGATAGGAAATACAAACATACTCATGTTTAGCATTGATATAGGAAATACAAAACTACTCATGTTTAACATTGATATAGGGAATACAAACCTACTCATACAAAACAAACAAACCACCATGTTTAGCATGAGATAGGAATACAAACCTACTCATGTTTAGCATTGAGATAGGAAATACAAACATACTCATACAAAAAAACAACCACCAACAAAAAAACAAACCACCAACAAAAAAACACAACCACCAACAAAAAAACAAACCCCATGTTTAGCATTGAGATAGGAAATACAAACCTACTCATGTTTAGCATTGATATAGGAAATACAAACCTACTCATACAAAAAAACAACCACCAACAAAAAAACAAACCACCAAACAAAAAAACAAACCACCAACAAAAAAACAAACCACCAACAAAAAACACAAACCACCATGTTTAGCATTGAGATACGAAATACAAACCTACTCATGTTTAGCATTGAGATAGGAAATACAAACCTACTCATGTTTATCATTGATATAAGGAATACAAACCTACTCATGTTTAGCATTGATATAGGAAATACAAACCTACTCATATGTTTAGCATTGATATAGGAAATACAAACCTACTCATGTTTAGCATTGATATAGGAAAATCAAACCTACTCAATGTTTAGCATTGAGATAGGAACAACACAGCTACTCATATGTTTATCATTTATAAAAAATACAAACCAACCAACAAATAGGAAATACAAACCTACTCATGTTTAGCATTGATATAGGAAATACAAACCTACTCATGTTTAGCATTGAGATAGGAAATACAAACCTACTCATGTTTAGCATTGATATAGGGAATACAAACCTACTCATGCTTAGCATTGATATAGGGAATACAAACCTACTCATACTTAGCATTGAGATAGGGAATACAAACCTACTCATGTTTAGCATTGATATAGGAATACAAACCTACTCATACTTAGCATTGATATGGGGAATACAAACCTACTCATGTTTAGCATTGAATAGGAATACAAACCTACTCATGTTTAGCATTGATATAGGAAATACAAACCTACTCATGTTTAGCATTGAAAGGGAATAAAAACCTACTCATATTTAGCATTGATATAGGGAATACAAACCTACTCATGTTTAGCATTGAGATAGGGAATACAAACCTACTCATGTTTAGCATTGATATAGGGAATACAAACCTACTCATGTTTAGCATTGATATAGGGAATACAAACCTACTCATGTTTAGCATTGATATAGGAAATACAAACCTACTCATGTTTAGCATTAATAGGAATACAAACCTACTCATGTCTAGCATTGAATAGGAAATACAACCTATCATGTTAGCATTCATATAGGGAATACAAACCTACTCATGTTAGCCTCGAGATAGGAAATACAAAACTACTCATGTTTAGCATTGAGATAGGAAATTCAAACCTACTCATATGTTTAGCCTCGAGATAGGAAATACAAACCTACTCATGTTTAGCATTGAGAGAGGAAATACAAACCTACTCTATGCTTAGCCTCGAGATAGGAAATACAAACCTACTCATGTTTAGCATTGATATAGGAAATACAAACATACTCATGTTTAGCATGAGATAGGAAATACAAACCTACTCATGTTTAGCATGATATAGGGAATACAAACCTACTCATGTTTAGCATTGAGATAGGAAATACAAACATACTCATATGTTTAGCATTGAGATAGGAAATACAAACCTACTCATGTTTAGCATTGATATAGGGAATACAAACATACTCATGTTTAGCATTGATATAGGAAATACAAACATACTCATGTTTAGCATTGATATAGGAAATACAAACATACTCATGTTTAGCATTGATATAGGAAATTAAAACCTACTCATATGTTTAGCATTGAGATAGGAAATACAAACATACTCATATGTTTAGCATTGAGATAGGAAATACAAACCTACTCATGTTTAGCATTGATATAGGGAATACAAACATACTCATGTTTAGCATTGATATAGGAAATACAAACATACTCATGTTTAGCATTGATATAGGAAATACAAACATACTCATGTTTAGCATTGATATAGGAAATTAAAACCTACTCATATGTTTAGCATTGAGATAGGAAATACAAACATACTCATATGTTTAGCATTGAGATAGGAAATACAAACCTACTCATGTTTAGCATTGATATAGGGAATACAAACATACTCATGTTTAGCATTAATATAGGAAATACAAACATACTCATGTTTAGCATTGATATAGGAAATACAAACCTACTAATATGTTTAACATTGAGATAGGAAATTCAAACATACTCATATGTTTAGCATTGAGATAGGAAATTCAAACATACTCATATGTTTAGCATTGCGAGAGGAACTACAAAGCTACTCATATGTTTAGCATTGAGATAGGAAATACAAACCTACTCATGTGTTTAACATTGATATGGGAATACAAAGCTACTCATGTTTAGCATTGAGATAGGAACTACAAACATACTCATATGTTTAGAATTGAGATAGGAACTACAAAGCTACTCATATGTTTAACATTGATATAGGGAATACAAACCTACTCATATGTTTAGCCTCGAGATAGGGAATACAAAGCTACTCATATGTTTAGCATTGATATAGGGAATACAAACCTACTCATATGTTTAGCCTCGCGATAGGGAATACAAAGCTACTCAGATGTTTAGCATTGAGATAGGGAATACAAACCTACTCATATGTTTAGCATTGAGATAGGAAATACAAACCTACTCATGTTTAGCATTGAGATAGGGAATACAAAGCTACTCATATGTTTAGCATTGAGATAGGAAATACAAACCTACTCATGTTTAGCATTGAGATAGGAAATACAAACATACTCATATGTTTAGCATTGAGATAGGGAGTACAAACCTACTCATATGTTTAGCCTCGAGATAGGGAATACAAACCTACTCATATGTTTAGCATTGAGATAGGAAATACAAAGCTACTCATGTTTAGCATTGATATAGGAAATTCAAACCTATTCATATGTTTAGCATTGAGATAGGAACTACAAAGCTACTCATATGTTTAGCATTGAGATAGGAAATACAAACCTACTCATGTGTTTAACATTGATATGGGAATACAAAGCTACTCATGTTTAGCATTGATATAGGACATTCAAACCTATTCATATGTTTAGCATTGATATAGGGAATACAAAGCTACTAATGTTTAGCATTGAGATAGGAAATACCAACTTAACACATATGTTTAGCTTCGAGATAGGAAATACAAACATACTCATATGTTTAGCATCGAGATAGGAAATACAAACATACTCATATGTTTAGCCTCGAGATAGGGAATACAAACCTACTCATATGTTTAGCATTGAGATAGGAAATACAAACCTACTCATGTGTTTAACATTGATATGGGAATACAAAGCTACTCATGTTTAGCATTGATATAGGAAATTCAAACATATTCATATGTTTAGCATTGAGATAGGGACTACAAAGCTACTCATATGCTTAGCATTGAGATAGGAAATACAAACCTACTCATATGTTTAACATTGAGATAGGAAATTCAAACCTACTCATATGTTTAGCATTGAGATAGGAAATACAAAGCTACTCATATGTTTAACATTGATATGGGAATACAAACCTACTCATGTTTAGCATTAATATAGGAAATACAAACCTACTCATATGTTTAGCATTGAGATAGGAACTACAAACATACTCATATGTTTAGCATTGAGATAGGAACTACAAAGCTACTCATATGTTTAGCATTGATATAGGAAATACAAACTTAACTCATATGTTTAACATTGATATAGGGAATAAAAACCTACTCATGTTTATCATTGATATAGGAAATACAAACCTATTCATATGTTTAGCATTGAGATAGGAACTACAAAGCTACTCATATGTTTAGCATTGAGATAGGAAATACAAACCTACTCATATGTTTAGCATTGAGATAGGAAATACAAACATACTCATGTTTAGCATTGAGATAGGAAATACAAACCTACTCATGTTTATCCTCGAGATAGGAAATACACACCTACTCATAATTAGCATTGATATAGGAAATACAAACATACTCATATGTTTAGCATTGAGATAGGAAATACAAATATACTCATATGTTTAGCATTGATATAGGAAATTCAAACCTATTCATATGTTTAGCATTGAGATAGGGACTACAAAGCTACTCATAGGTTTAGCATTGAGATAGGAAATACAAACCTACTCATGTTTAGCCTCGAGATAGGAAATACAAACATACTCATGTTTAGCATTGAGATAGGGAATACAAACCTACTCATATGTTTAGCTTCGAGATAGGAAATACAAACATACTCATATGTTTAGCATTGATATAGGAAATACAAACATACTCATATGTTTAGCATTGAGATAGGAAATACAAACATACTCATATGTTTAGCCTCGAGATAGGAAATAAAAACATACTCATATGTTTAGCATTGAGATAGGAAATACAAACATACTCATATGTTTAGCCTCGAGATAGGAAATACAAACCTACTCATATGTTTAGCATTGAGATAGCAAATACAAACATACTCATATGTTTAGCATCGAGATAGCAAATACAAACCTACTCATATGTTTAGCATTGATATAGGAAATACAAACATACTCATATGTTTAGCCTCGAGATAGGAAATACAAACATACTCATATGTTTAGCATTGAGATGGGAAATACAAAGCTACTCATATGTTTAGCATTGAGATAGGAAATACAAACATACTCATATGTTTAGCATTGAGATAGGAAATACAAACCTATTCATATGTTTAGCATTGAGATAGGGACTACAAAGCTACTCATATGCTTAGCATTGAGATAGGAAATACAAACCTACTCATATGTTTAGCATTGAGATAGGAAATTCAAACCTACTCATATGTTTAGCATTGAGATAGGAACTACAAAGCTACTCATATGTTTAGCATTGAGATAGGAAATACAAACCTACTCATGTGTTTAACATTGATATGGGAATACAAAGCTACTCATGTTTAGCATTGATATAGGAAATTCAAACCTATTCATATGTTTAGCATTGAGATAGGGACTACAAAGCTACTCATATGTTTAGCATTGAGATAACAAATACAAACATACTCATATGTTTAGCATCGAGATAGGAAATACAAACATACTCATATGTTTAGCCTCGAGATAGGAAATACAAACCTACTCATATGTTTAGCTTCGAGATAGGAAATACAAACATACTCATATGTTTAGCATTGAGCTAGGAACTACAAAGCTACTAATATGTTTAGCATTGAGATAGGAAATAAGAACCTACCCATGTTTAGCCTCGCGATAGGAAATACAAACATACTCATATGTTTAGCATCGAGATAGGAAATACAAACATACTCATATGTTTAGCATTGAGATAGGAAATACAAACATACTCATATGTTTAGCATTGAGATAGGAAATACAAACCTACTCATGTTTAGCATTGAGATAGGAAATACAAACCTACTCATATGTTTAGCATTGAGATAGGAAATACAAACCTACTCATATGTTTAGCATTGAGATAGGAAATACAAACCTACTTATATGTTTAACATTGAGATAGGAAATACAAACCTACTCATGTTTAGCATTGATATAGGAAATACAAACATACTCATATGTTTAGAATTGAGATAGGAAATACAAACATACTCATATGTTTAGCCTCGAGATAGGAAATACAAACCTACTCATATGTTTAGCATTGAGATAGGAAATACAAACATACTCATATGTTTAGCCTCGAGATAGGAAATACAAACCTACTCATATGTTTAGCATTGAGATAGCAAATACAAACATACTCATATGTTTAGCATCGAGATAGCAAATACAAACCTACTCATATGTTTAGCATTGATATAGGACATACAAACATACTCATATGTTTAGCCTCGAGATAGGAAATACAAACATACTCATATGTTTAGCATTGAGATAGGAAATACAAAGCTACTCATATGTTTAGCATTGAGATAGGAAATACAAACCTATTCATATGTTTAGCATTGAGATAGGGACTACAAAGCTACTCATATGCTTAGCATTGAGATAGGAAATACAAACCTACTCATATGTTTAGCATTGAGATAGGAAATTCAAACCTACTCATATGTTTAGCATTGAGATAGGAACTACAAAGCTACTCATATGTTTAGCATTGAGATAGGAAATACAAACCTACTCATTCATATGTTTAGCATTGAGATAGGAAATACAAACATACTCATATTTAGCATTGAGATAGGAAATACAAACCTACTCATGTTTAGCCTCGAGATAGGAAATACAAACATACTCATGTTTAGCATTGATATAGGAAATACAAACCTACTCATGTTTAGCCTCGAGATAGGAAATACAAACATACTCATAACAAAAACAAACTATCATATGTTTAGCATTAAAAACAAACATTTAGCATCGAGATAGGAAATACAAACATACTCATATGTTTAGCATTGAGATAGGAAATACAAACATACTCATATGTTTAGCATTGAATAGGAAATACAAACATACTCATATGTTTAGCATTGAGATAGGAAATACAAACTACTCATATGTTTAGCATTGAGATAGGAAATACAAACCTACTCATGTTTAGCATTGAGATAGGAAATACAAACATACTCATATGTTTAGCCTCGAGATAGGAAATACAAACCTACTCATGTTTAGCATGAGATAAAATACAAACATACTCATATGTTTAGCATTGAGATAGGAAATACAAACATACTCATATGTTTAGCCTCGAGATAGGAAATACAAACATACTCATATGTTTAGCATTGAGATAGGAAATACAAACATACTCATATGTTTAGCTTCGAGATAGGAAATACAAACATACTCATATGTTTAGCATTGAAAACAAACAACAAGATAGGAAATACAAACATACTCATATGTTTAGCATCGAGATAGGAAATACAAACATACTCATATGTTTAGCATTGAGATAGGAAATACAAACATACTCATATGTTTAGCATTGAGATAGGAAATACAAACCTACTCATGTTTAGCATTGAGATAGGAAATACAAACATACTCATATGTTTAGCATTGAGATAGGAAATACAAACCTACTCATATGTTTAGCATTGAGATAGGAAATACAAACCTACTCATATGTTTAGCATTGAGATAGGAAATACAAACCTACTCATGTTTAGCATTGATAAGGGAATACAAACCTACTCATGTTTAGCATTGATATAGGAAATACAAACCTACTCATATGTTTAGCATTGATATAGGAAATACAAACCTACTCATGTTTAGCATTGATATAGGAAATTCAAGCCTATTCATATGTTTAGCATTGAGATAGGAAATACAAACCTACTCATGTTTAGCATTGAGATAGGAAATACAAACCTACTCATGTTTACCTCAGATAGGAAATACAAACCTACTCATGTTTAGCATTGATATAGGAAATACAAACCTACTCATGTTTAGCATTGATATAGGGAATACAAACCTACTCATATGTTTAGCATTGAGATAGGAACTACAAAGCTACTCATATGTTTAGCATTGAGATAGGAAATACAAACCTACTCATGTTTAGCATCGAGATAGGAAATACAAACATACACATATGTTTAGCCTCGAGATAGGAAATACAAACCTACTCATATGTTTAGCATCGAGATAGGAAATACAAACATACTCATATGTTTAGCCTCGAGATAGGGAATACAAACCTACTCATATGTTTAGCATTGAGATAGGAACTACAAAGATACTCATATGTTTAGCATTGAGATAGGAAATACGAACCTACCCATGTTTAGCCTCGCGATAGGAAATACAAACATACTCATAGGTTTAGCATCGACATAGGAAATACAAACATACTCATATGTTTAGCATTGAGATAGGAAATACAAACATACTCATATGTTTAGCATTGATATAGGAAATACAAACATACTCATATGTTTAGCATTGATATAGGAAATACAAACATACTCATATGTTTAGCATTGAGATAGGAAATACAAACCTACTCATATGTTTAGTATTGATATAGGAAATACAAACATACTCATATGTTTAGCCTCGAGATAGGAAATACAAACTACTCATATGTTTAGCATTGAGATAACAAATACAAACATACTCATATGTTTAGCATCGAGATAGGAAATACAAACATACTCATATGTTTAACATCGAGATAGGAAATACAAACATACTCATGTTTAGCATTGAGATAGGAAATACAAACCTACTCATATGTTTAGCATTGATATAGGAAATACAAACATACTCATATGTTTAGCCTCGATATAGGAAATACAAACCTACTCATATGTTTAGCATTGAGATAGGAAATACAAACATACTCATATGTTTAGCCTCGAGATAGGAAATACAAACCTACTCATATGTTTAGCATTGAGATAGCAAATACAACATACTCATATGTTTAGCATCGAGATAGGAAATACAAACCTACTCATATGTTTAGCATTGAGATAGGAAATACAAACATACTCATATGTTTAGCCTCGAGATAGGAAATACAAACCTACTCATATGTTTAGCATTGAGATAGGAAATACAAAGCTACTCATATGTTTAGCATTGAGGATAGGAAATACAAACCTACTCATATGTTTAGCATCGAGATAGGAAATACAAACATACTCATATGCTTAGCATTGAGATAGGAAATACAAACCTACTCATATGTTTAGCATTGAGATAGGAAATTCAAACCTACTCATATGTTTAGCATTGAGATAGGAACTACAAAGCTACTCATATGTTTAGCATTGAGATAGGAAATACAAACCTACTCATGTGTTTAACATTGATATGGGAATACAAAGCTACTCATGTTTAGCATTGATATAGGAAATTCAAACCTATTCATATGTTTAGCATTGATATAGGGAATACAAAGCTACCAACAAAAAAACAAACCTATCATATGTTTAGCATTGAGATAGGAAATACAAACCTACTCATATGTTTAGCATTGAGATAGGAAATACAAACATACTCATGTTTAGCATTGATATAGGGAATACAAACCTACTCATATGTTTAGCCTCGAGATAGGAAATACAAACCTACTCATATGTTTAGCTTCGAGATAGGAAATACAAACATACTCATATGTTTAGCATTGAGCTAGGAACTACAAAGCTACTAATATGTTTAGCATTGAGATAGGAAATAAGAACCTACCCATGTTTAGCCTCGCGATAGGAAATACAAACATACTCATATGTTTAGCATCGAGATAGGAAATACAAACATACTCATATGTTTAGCATTGAGATAGGAAATACAAACATACTCATATGTTTAGCATTGATATAGGAAATACAAACCTACTCATGTTTAGCATTGAGATAGGAAATACAAACCTACTCATATGTTTAGCATTGAGATAGGAAATACAAACCTACTCATATGTTTAGCATTGAGATAGGAAATACAAACCTACTTATATGTTTAACATTGAGATAGGAAATACAAACCTACTCATGTTTAGCATTGATATAGGAAATACAAACATACTCATATGTTTAGAATTGAGATAGGAAATACAAACATACTCATATGTTTAGCCTCGAGATAGGAAATACAAACCTACTCATATGTTTACCATTGAGATAGGAAATACAAACATACTCATATGTTTAGCCTCGAGATAGGAAATACAAACCTACTCATATGTTTAGCATTGAGATAGCAAATACAAACATACTCATATGTTTAGCATCGAGATAGCAAATACAAACCTACTCATATGTTTAGCATTGATATAGGACATACAAACATACTCATATGTTTAGCCTCGAGATAGGAAATACAAACATACTCATATGTTTAGCATTGAGATAGGAAATACAAAGCTACTCATATGTTTAGCATTGAGATAGGAAATACAAACCTATTCATATGTTTAGCATTGAGATAGGGACTACAAAGCTACTCATATGCTTAGCATTGAGATAGGAAATACAAACCTACTCATATGTTTAGCATTGAGATAGGAAATTCAAACCTACTCATATGTTTAGCATTGAGATAGGAACTACAAAGCTACTCATATGTTTAGCATTGAGATAGGAAATACAAACCTACTCATATGTTTAGCATTGAGATAGGAAATACAAACATACTCATGTTTAGCATTGAGATAGGAAATACAAACCTACTCATGTTTATCCTCGAGATAGGAAATACACACCTACTCATAATTAGCATTGATATAGGAAATACAAACATACTCATATGTTTAGCATTGAGATAGGAAATACAAATATACTCATATGTTTAGCATTGATATAGGAAATTCAAACCTATTCATATGTTTAGCATTGAGATAGGGACTACAAAGCTACTCATAGGTTTAGCATTGAGATAGGAAATACAAACCTACTCATGTTTAGCCTCGAGATAGGAAATACAAACATACTCATGTTTAGCATTGAGATAGGGAATACAAACCTACTCATATGTTTAGCTTCGAGATAGGAAATACAAACATACTCATATGTTTAGCATTGATATAGGAAATACAAACATACTCATATGTTTAGCATTGAGATAGGAAATACAAACATACTCATATGTTTAGCCTCGAGATAGGAAATAAAAACATACTCATATGTTTAGCATTGAGATAGGAAATACAAACATACTCATATGTTTAGCCTCGAGATAGGAAATACAAACCTACTCATATGTTTAGCATTGAGATAGCAAATACAAACATACTCATATGTTTAGCATCGAGATAGCAAATACAAACCTACTCATATGTTTAGCATTGATATAGGAAATACAAACATACTCATATGTTTAGCCTCGAGATAGGAAATACAAACATACTCATATGTTTAGCATTGAGATGGGAAATACAAAGCTACTCATATGTTTAGCATTGAGATAGGAAATACAAACATACTCATATGTTTAGCATTGAGATAGGAAATACAAACCTATTCATATGTTTAGCATTGAGATAGGGACTACAAAGCTACTCATATGCTTAGCATTGAGATAGGAAATACAAACCTACTCATATGTTTAGCATTGAGATAGGAAATTCAAACCTACTCATATGTTTAGCATTGAGATAGGAACTACAAAGCTACTCATATGTTTAGCATTGAGATAGGAAATACAAACCTACTCATGTGTTTAACATTGATATGGGAATACAAAGCTACTCATGTTTAGCATTGATATAGGAAATTCAAACCTATTCATATGTTTAGCATTGAGATAGGGACTACAAAGCTACTCATATGTTTAGCATTGAGATAACAAATACAAACATACTCATATGTTTAGCATCGAGATAGGAAATACAAACATACTCATATGTTTAGCCTCGAGATAGGAAATACAAACCTACTCATATGTTTAGCTTCGAGATAGGAAATACAAACATACTCATATGTTTAGCATTGAGCTAGGAACTACAAAGCTACTAATATGTTTAGCATTGAGATAGGAAATAAGAACCTACCCATGTTTAGCCTCGCGATAGGAAATACAAACATACTCATATGTTTAGCATCGAGATAGGAAATACAAACATACTCATATGTTTAGCATTGAGATAGGAAATACAAACATACTCATATGTTTAGCATTGAGATAGGAAATACAAACCTACTCATGTTTAGCATTGAGATAGGAAATACAAACCTACTCATATGTTTAGCATTGAGATAGGAAATACAAACCTACTCATATGTTTAGCATTGAGATAGGAAATACAAACCTACTTATATGTTTAACATTGAGATAGGAAATACAAACCTACTCATGTTTAGCATTGATATAGGAAATACAAACATACTCATATGTTTAGAATTGAGATAGGAAATACAAACATACTCATATGTTTAGCCTCGAGATAGGAAATACAAACCTACTCATATGTTTAGCATTGAGATAGGAAATACAAACATACTCATATGTTTAGCCTCGAGATAGGAAATACAAACCTACTCATATGTTTAGCATTGAGATAGCAAATACAAACATACTCATATGTTTAGCATCGAGATAGCAAATACAAACCTACTCATATGTTTAGCATTGATATAGGACATACAAACATACTCATATGTTTAGCCTCGAGATAGGAAATACAAACATACTCATATGTTTAGCATTGAGATAGGAAATACAAAGCTACTCATATGTTTAGCATTGAGATAGGAAATACAAACCTATTCATATGTTTAGCATTGAGATAGGGACTACAAAGCTACTCATATGCTTAGCATTGAGATAGGAAATACAAACCTACTCATATGTTTAGCATTGAGATAGGAAATTCAAACCTACTCATATGTTTAGCATTGAGATAGGAACTACAAAGCTACTCATATGTTTAGCATTGAGATAGGAAATACAAACCTACTCATGTGTTTAACATTGATATGGGAATACAAAGCTACTCATGTTTAGCATTGATATAGGAAATTCAAACCTATTCATATGTTTAGCATTGAGATAGGGACTACAAAGCTACTCATATGTTTAGCATTGAGATAGGAAATACAAACCTACTCATGTTTAGCCTCGAGATAGGAAATACAAACATACTCATGTTTAGCATTGATATAGGGAATACAAACCTACTCATGTTTAGCTTCGAGATAGGAAATACAAACATACTCATATGTTTAGCATTGAGCTAGGAACTACAAAGCTACTCATATGTTTAGCATTGAGATAGGAAATACGAACCTACCCATGTTTAGCCTCGCGATAGGAAATTCAAACATACTCATAGGTTTAGCATCGAGATAGGAAATACAAACATACTCATATGTTTAGCATTGAGATAGGAAATACAAACATACTCATATGTTTAGCATTGATATAGGAAATACAAACATACTCATATGTTTAGCATTGATATAGGAAATACAAACATACTCATATGTTTAGCATTGAGATAGGAAATACAAACCTACTCATATGTTTAGCATTGATATAGGAAATACAAACATACTCATATGTTTAGCCTCGAGATAGGAAATACAAACCTACTCATATGTTTAGCATTGAGATAACAAATACAAACATACTCATATGTTTAGCATCGAGATAGGAAATACAAACATACTCATATGTTTAGCCTCGAGATAGGAAATACAAACATACTCATATGTTTAGCATTGAGATAGGAAATACAAACCTACTCATATGTTTAGCTTCGAGATAGGAAATACAAACATACTCATATGTTTAGCATTGAGCTAGGAACTACAAAGCTACTAATATGTTTAGCATTGAGATAGGAAATACGAACCTACCCATGTTTAGCCTCGCGATAGGAAATACAAACATACTCATATGTTTAGCATCGAGATAGGAAATACAAACATACTCATATGTTTAGCATTGAGATAGGAAATACAAACATACTCATATGTTTAGCATTGAGATAGGAAATACAAACCTACTCATGTTTAGCATTGAGATAGGAAATACAAACCTACTCATATGTTTAGCATTGAGATAGGAAATACAAACCTACTCATATGTTTAGCATTGAGATAGGAAATACAAACCTACTTATATGTTTAACATTGAGATAGGAAATACAAACCTACTCATGTTTAGCATTGATATAGGGAATACAAACCTACTCATGTTTAGCATTGATATAGGAAATACAAACCTACTCATATGTTTAGCATTGATATAGGAAATACAAACCTACTCATGTTTAGCATTGATATAGGAAATTCAAGCCTATTCATATGTTTAGCATTGAGATAGGAAATACAAACATACTCATGTTTAGCATTGAGATAGGAAATACAAACCTACTCATGTTTATCCTCGAGATAGGAAATACAAACCTACTCATGTTTAGCATTGATATAGGAAATACAAACCTACTCATGTTTAGCATTGAGATAGGGAATACAAACATACTCATATGTTTAGCATCGAGATAGGAACTACAAAGCTACTCATATGTTTAGCATTGAGATAGGAAATAAAAACCTACTCATGTTTAGCCTCGAGATAGGAAATACAAACATACACATATGTTTAGCCTCGAGATAGGGAATACAAATCTACTCATATGGTTAGCATCGAGATAGGAAATACAAACATACTCATATGTTTAGCCTCGAGATAGGGAATACAAACCTACTCATATGTTTAGCATTGAGATAGGAACTACAAAGATACTCATATGTTTAGCATTGAGATAGGACATACGAACCTACCCATGTTTAGCCTCGCGATAGGAAATACAAACATACTCATAGGTTTAGCATCGACATAGGAAATACAAACATACTCATATGTTTAGCATTGAGATAGGAAATACAAACATACTCATATGTTTAGCATTGATATAGGAAATACAAACATACTCATATGTTTAGCATTGATATAGGAAATACAAACATACTCATATGTTTAGCATTGAGATAGGAAATACAAACCTACTCATATATTTAGTATTGATATAGGAAATACAAACATACTCATATGTTTAGCCTCGAGATAGGAAATACAAACTTACTCATATGTTTAGCATTGAGATAACAAATACAAACATACTCATATGTTTAGCATCGAGATAGGAAATACAAACATACTCATATGTTTAGCCTCGAGATAGGAAATACAAACATACTCATATGTTTAGCATTGAGATAGGAAATACAAACCTACTCATATGTTTAGCATTGATATAGGAAATACAAACATACTCATATGTTTAGCCTCGATATAGGAAATACAAACATACTCATATGTTTAGCATTGAGATAGGAAATACAAACATACTCATATTTTTAGCCTCGAGATAGGAAATACAAACCTACTCATATGTTTAGTATTGAGATAGGAAATACAAACCTACTCATGTTTAGCATTGATATAGGAAATACAAACCTACTCATGTTTAGCATTGAGATAGGGAATACAAACATACTCATATGTTTAGCATCGAGATAGGAACTACAAAGCTACTCATATGTTTAGCATTGAGATAGGAAATACAAACATACTCATATGTTTAGCCTCGAGATAGGGAATACAAACCTACTCATATGTTTAGCATTGAGATAGGAACTACAAAGCTACTCATATGTTTAGCATTGAGATAGGAAATACGAACCTACCCATGTTTAGCCTCGCGATAGGAAATACAAACATACTCATATGTTTAGCATCGAGATAGGAAATACAATAATACTCATATGTTTAGCATTGAGATAGGAAATACAAACATACTCATATGTTTAGCATTGAGATAGGAAATACAAACCTACTCATGTTTAGCATTGAGATAGGAAATACAAACCTACTCATATGATTAGCATTGAGATAGGAAATACAAACCTACTCATGTTTAGCATTGATATAGGGAATACAAACCTACTCATGTTTAGCATTGATATAGGAAATACAAACCTACTCATATGTTTAGCATTGATATAGTAAATACAAACCTACTCATGTTTAGCATTGATATAGGAAATTCAAGCCTATTCATATGTTTAGCATTGAGATAGGAACTACACAGCTACTCATATGTTTATCATTGAGATAGGAAATACAAACCTACTCATGTGTTTAGCATTGAGATAGGAAATACAAATATACTCATATGTTTAGCATTGAGATAGGAAATACAAATCTACTCATATGTTTAGCATTGATATAGGAAATTCAAGCCTATTCATATGTTTAGCATTGATATAGGGAATACAAACCTACTCATGTTTAGCATTGATATAAGAAATACAAACCTACTCATGTTTAGCATTGAGATAGGGAATACAAACCTACTCATGTTTAGCATTGATATAGGGAATACAAACCTACTCATGTTTAGCATTGATATAGGGAATACAAACCTACTCATGTTTAGCATTGATATAGGAACACAAACCTACTCATGTTTAGCATTGAGATACGGAATACAAACCTACTCATGTTTAGCCTTGAGATAGGAAATACAAACCTACTCATGTTTAGCATTGATATAGGAAATACAAACCAACTCATGTTTAGCATTGAGATAGGAAATACAAACATACTCATGTTTGGCATTGATATAGGAAATACAAACCAACTCATGTTTAGCAATGAGATAGGAAATACAAACCTACTCATGTTTAGCATTGATATAGGAAATTCAAACATATTCATATGTTTAGCATTGAGATAGGGACTACAAAGCTACTCATATGCTTAGCATTGAGATAGGAAATACAAACCTACTCATATGTTTAACATTGAGATAGGAAATTCAAACCTACTCATATGTTTAGCATTGAGATAGGAAATACAAAGCTACTCATATGTTTAACATTGATATGGGAATACAAACCTACTCATGTTTAGCATTAATATAGGAAATACAAACCTACTCATATGTTTAGCATTGAGATAGGAACTACAAACATACTCATATGTTTAGCATTGAGATAGGAACTACAAAGCTACTCATATGTTTAGCATTGATATAGGAAATACAAACTTAACTCATATGTTTAACATTGATATAGGGAATAAAAACCTACTCATGTTTATCATTGATATAGGAAATACAAACCTATTCATATGTTTAGCATTGAGATAGGAACTACAAAGCTACTCATATGTTTAGCATTGAGATAGGAAATACAAACCTACTCATATGTTTAGCATTGAGATAGGAAATACAAACATACTCATGTTTAGCATTGAGATAGGAAATACAAACCTACTCATGTTTATCCTCAAGATAGGAAATACACACCTACTCATGATTAGCATTGATATAGGAAATACAAACATACTCATATGTTTAGCATTGAGATAGGAAATACAAATATACTCATATGTTTAGCATTGATATAGGAAATTCAAACCTATTCATATGCTTAGCATTGAGATAGGGACTACAAAGCTACTCATAGGTTTAGCATTGAGATAGGAAATACAAACCTACTCATGTTTAGCCTCGAGATAGGAAATACAAACATACTCATGTTTAGCATTGAGATAGGGAATACAAACCTACTCATATGTTTAGCTTCGAGATAGGAAATACAAACATACTCATATGTTTAGCATTGATATAGGAAATACAAACATACTCATATGTTTAGCATTGAGATAGGAAATACAAACATACTCATATGTTTAGCCTCGAGATAGGAAATAAAAACATACTCATATGTTTAGCATTGAGATAGGAAATACAAACATACTCATATGTTTAGCCTCGAGATAGGAAATACAAACCTACTCATATGTTTAGCATTGAGATAGCAAATACAAACATACTCATATGTTTAGCATCGAGATAGCAAATACAAACCTACTCATATGTTTAGCATTGATATAGGAAATACAAACATACTCATATGTTTAGCCTCGAGATAGGAAATACAAACATACTCATATGTTTAGCATTGAGATAGGAAATACAAAGCTACTCATATGTTTAGCATTGAGATAGGAAATACAAACATACTCATATGTTTAGCATTGAGATAGGAAATACAAACCTATTCATATGTTTAGCATTGAGATAGGGACTACAAAGCTACTCATATGCTTAGCATTGAGATAGGAAATACAAACCTACTCATATGTTTAGCATTGAGATAGGAAATTCAAACCTACTCATATGTTTAGCATTGAGATAGGAACTACAAAGCTACTCATATGTTTAGCATTGAGATAGGAAATACAAACCTACTCATGTGTTTAACATTGATATGGGAATACAAAGCTACTCATGTTTAGCATTGATATAGGAAATTCAAACCTATTCATATGTTTAGCATTGAGATAGGGACTACAAAGCTACTCATATGTTTAGCATTGAGATAACAAATACAAACATACTCATATGTTTAGCATCGAGATAGGAAATACAAACATACTCATATGTTTAGCCTCGAGATAGGAAATACAAACCTACTCATATGTTTAGCTTCGAGATAGGAAATACAAACATACTCATATGTTTAGCATTGAGCTAGGAACTACAAAGCTACTAATATGTTTAGCATTGAGATAGGAAATACAACCTACCCATGTTTAGCCTCGCGATAGGAAATACAAACATACTCATATGTTTAGCATCGAGATAGGAAATACAAACATACTCATATGTTTAGCATTGAGATAGGAAATACAAACATACTCATGTTTAGCATTGAGATAGGAAATACAAACCTACTCATGTTTAGCATTGAGATAGGAAATACAAACCTACTCATATGTTTAGCATTGAGATAGGAAATACAAACCTACTCATATGTTTAGCATTGAGATAGGAAATACAAACCTACTTATATGTTTAACATTGAGATAGGAAATACAAACCTACTCATGTTTAGCATTGATATAGGAAATACAAACATACTCATATGTTTAGAATTGAGATAGGAAATACAAACATACTCATATGTTTAGCCTCGAGATAGGAAATACAAACCTACTCATATGTTTAGCATTGAGATAGGAAATACAAACATACTCATATGTTTAGCCTCGAGATAGGAAATACAAACCTACTCATATGTTTAGCATTGAGATAGCAAATACAAACATACTCATATGTTTAGCATCGAGATAGCAAATACAAACCTACTCATATGTTTAGCATTGATATAGGACATACAAACATACTCATATGTTTAGCCTCGAGATAGGAATACAAACATACTCATGTTTAGCATTGAGATAGGAAACAAACTACTCATATGTTTAGCATTGAGATAGGAATACAAACTACTCATATGTTTAGCATTGAGATAGGAAATACAAACCTATTCATATGTTTAGCATTGAGATAGGGACTACAAAGCTACTCATATGCTTAGCATTGAGATAGGAAATACAAACCTACTCATATGTTTAGCATTGAGATAGGAAATTCAAACCTACTCAATGTTTAGCATTGAGATAGGAACTACAAAGCTACTCATATGTTTAGCATTGAGATAGGAAATACAAACCTACTCATGTGTTTAACATTGATATGGGAATACAAACCTACTCATGTTTAGCATTGATATAGGAAATTCAAACCTATTCATATGTTTAGCATTGAGATAGGGAATACAAAGCTACTCATATGTTTAGCATTGAGATAGGAAATACAAACCTACTCATGTTTAGCCTCGAGATAGGAAATACAAACATACTCATGTTTAGCATTGATATAGGGAATACAAACCTACTCAATGTTTAGCTTCGAGATAGGAAATACAAACATACTCATATGTTTAGCTTCGAGATAGGAAATACAAACATACTCATATGTTTAGCATTGAGCTAGGAACTACAAAGCTACTCATATGTTTAGCATTGAGATAGGAAATACGAACCTACCCATGTTTAGCCTCGCGATAGGAAATTCAAACATACTCATAGGTTTAGCATCGAGATAGGAAATACAAACATACTCATATGTTTAGCATTGAGATAGGAAATACAAACATACTCATATGTTTAGCATTGATATAGGAAATACAAACATACTCATATGTTTAGCATTGATATAGGAAATACAAACATACTCATATGTTTAGCATTGAGATAGGAAATACAAACCTACTCATATGTTTAGCATTGATATAGGAAATACAAACATACTCATATGTTTAGCCTCGAGATAGGAAATACAAACCTACTCATATGTTTAGCATTGAGATAACAAATACAAACATACTCATATGTTTAGCCTCGAGATAGGAAATACAAACATACTCATATGTTTAGCATTGAGATAGGAAATACAAACCTACTCATATGTTTAGCTTCGAGATAGGAAATACAAACATACTCATATGTTTAGCATTGAGCTAGGAACTACAAAGCTACTAATATGTTTAGCATTGAGATAGGAAATACGAACCTACCCATGTTTAGCCTCGCGATAGGAAATACAAACATACTCATATGTTTAGCATCGAGATAGGAAATACAAACATACTCATATGTTTAGCATTGAGATAGGAAATACAAACATACTCATATGTTTAGCATTGAGATAGGAAATACAACCTACTCATGTTTAGCATTGAGATAGGAAATACAAACCTACTCATATGTTTAGCATTGAGATAGGAAATACAAACCTACTCATATGTTTAGCATTGAGATAGGAAATACAAACCTACTCATATGTTTAGCATTGAGATAGGAAATACAAACCTACTCATGTTTAGCATTGATATAGGGAATACAAACCTACTCATGTTTAGCATTGATATAGGAAATACAAACCTACTCATATGTTTAGCATTGATATAGGAAATACAAACCTACTCATGTTTAGCATTGATATAGGAAATTCAAGCCTATTCATATGTTTAGCATTGAGATAGGAAATACAAACATACTCATGTTTAGCATCGAGATAGGAAATACAAACCTACTCAATGTTTATCATCGAGATAGGAAATACAAACCTACTCATGTTTAGCATTGATATAGGAAATACAAACCTACTCATGTTTAGCATTGAGATAGGGAATACAAACATACTCATATGTTTAGCATCGAGATAGGAACTACAAAGCT
>JABXNX010003624.1:0-25543 GCA_014843695.1 Archivesica marissinica | reverse complement strand
TCGGACATATACTCATTACAATGCCCACACATCGTTTGCCAGTTCTGACATAAACTCATTCCAATGCCCACACTCCGCTTGCCAGTTCTGACATATACACATTCCAATGCCCACACATCGTTTGCCAGTTCTGACATATACTCATTCCAATGCCCACACGTCGCTTGCCAGTTCGGACATATACTCATTACAATGCCACACGTCGCTTGCCAGTTCTGACATATACTCATTCCAATGCCCACGCTCCGCTTGCCAGTTCTGACATATACACATTCCAATGCCCACACATCGTTTGCCAGTTCTGACATATACTCATTCCAATGCCCACACGTCGCTTGCCAGTTCGGACATATACTCATTACAATGCCCACACTTCGCTTGCCAGTTCGGACCATACACATTCCAATGCCCACACTCGCTTGCCAGTTCGACATATACACATTCCAATGCCCACACGTCGCTTGCCATTCCGACATATACACATACATGCCCACACGGACTGAGTCCCCCCTGCCAGTTCGGACATATACACATTCCACATTCCCACACGTCCCTTGCCAGTTCCTGACAATACTCATTCCAATGCCCACACTTCGCCTTGCCAGTTCTGACATATACCATTCCAATGCCACACTTCGCTTGCCATTTCTGACATATACTCATTCCAATGCCCACACTTCGCCTGCCAGTTCTGACATATACTCAATCCAATGCCCACACTTCGCTTGCCAGTTCTGACATATACTCATTCCAATGCCCACACTTCGCCTGCCAGTTCTGACATATACTCATTCCAATGCCCACAATTCGCTTGCCAGTTCTGACATACTGATTCCAATGTCCACACTCCGTTTGCCAGTTCTGACATATACACATTCCAATGTCCACACTCCGCTTGCCAGTCCTGACATATACTCATTCCAATGCCCACACTTCGCTTGCCAGTTCTGACATAAATTATACTCATTCCAATGCCCACACTTCGCTTGCCAGTTCTAACATACTCATTCCAATGCCTCCTCCGTTTGCCAGTTCTGACTTACACATTCCATATCCACCTCCGCTTGCCAGTTCTGACATATACTCCATTCCAATGCCCACATTTCGCTTGCCAGTTCGGACTATCTCGTTCCAATGCCCCACTTCGCTTAGCCAGTTCGACATATACTCATCCAATGCCCACACTCCGCTTGCCAGTTCGGACATATACTCTTCCATGCCCACATTCGCTTGTCAGTTCTGACATTATAACATCCCCAGTTCTGACATATACTCATTCCAATGTCCCAAATTTCGCTTGCCGTTCTAACTATACACATTCCCATTCTGACTATACTCATTCCAATGCCCACACTTCGCTTGCCAGTTCGGACATATACACAATACAATGCCCACACATCGCTTGACAGTTCGGACATATACTCATTACAATGCCCACACGTCGCCTGCCAGCTCTGACATATACTCATTACAATGCCCACACGTCGCCTGCCAGTTCGGACATATACTCAATACAATGCCCACACTTCGCTTGCCAGTTCTGACATATACACATTCCAATGCCCACACTTCGCTTGCCAGTTCTGACATATACTCATTCCAATGCCCACACTTCGCTTGCCAGTTCTGACATATACACATTCCAATGCCCACACTTCGCTTGCCAGTTCTGACATATACTCAATCCAATGCCCACAATTCGCTTGCCAGTTCTGACATATACTCATTCCTATGCCCACACTTCGCTTACCAGTTCTGACATATACTCATTCCAATGCCCACACTTCGCTTGCCAGTTCGGACATATACTCATTCCAATGCCCACACTTCGTTTGCCAGTTCTGACATTACAATTCCAATGCCCACACTTCGTGTGCCAGTTCTGACATATACACATTCCAATGCCCACACTTCGCTTGCCAGTTCTGACATATACTCATTCCAATGCCCACACTTCGCTTGCCAGTTCTGACATATACTCATTCCAATGCCCACACTTCGCTTGCCAGTTCTGATATAAATTATACTCATTCCAATGCCCACACTTCGCTTGCCAGTTCGGACATATACTCGTTCCAATGCCCACACTTCGCTTGCCAGTTCTGACATATACTCATTCCAATGCCCAAACTCCGCTTGCCAGTTCGGACATATACTCATTCCAATGCCCACACTTCGCTTGCCAGTTCTGATATAAATTATACTCATTCCAATGCCCACACTTCGCTTGTCAGTTCTGATATAAATTATACTCATTCCAATGCCCACAATTCGCTTGCCAGTTCTGATATAAATTATACTCATTCCAATGCCCACACGTCGCTTGCCAGTTCGGACATATACTCGTTCCAATGCCCACACTTCGCTTGCCAGTTCTGACATATACTCATTCCAATGCCCAAACTCCGCTTGCCAGTTCGGACATATACTCATTCCAATGCCCACACTTCGCTTGCCAGTTCTGATATAAATTATACTCATTCCAATGCCCACACTTCGCTTGTCAGTTCTGATATAAATTATACTCATTCCAATGCCCACAATTCGCTTGCCAGTTCTGATATAAATTATACTCATTCCAATGCCCACACGTCGCTTGCCAGTTCGGACATATACTCATTCCAATGCCCACACGTCGCTTGCCAGTTCGGACATATACTCATTACAATGCCCACACATCGTTTGCCAGTTCTGACATAAACTCATTCCAATGCCCACACTCCGCTTGCCAGTTATGACATATACACATTCCAATGCCCACACATCGTTTGCCAGTTCTGTCATATACTCATTCCAATGCCCACACGTCGCTTGCCAGTTCGGACATATACTCATTACAATGCCACACGTCGCTTGCCAGTTTTGACATATACTCATTCCAATGCCCACGCTCCGCTTGCCAGTTCGGACATATACTCATTCCAATGCCCACACCTCGCTTACCAGTTCTGACATATACTCATTCCAATGCCCACGCTTCGCCTGCCAGTTCTGACATATACTCATTCCAATGCCCACACTTCGCTTACCAGTTCTGACATATACTCATTCCAATGCCCACACTTCGCTTGCCAGTTCGGACATATACTCATTCCAATGCCCACACTTCGCTTGCCAGTTCGGACATAAATTATACTCATTCCAATGCCCACACTTCGCTTGCCAGTTCGGACATATTCATTCCAATGTCCACACTCCGCTTGCCAGTTCTGACATATACACATTCCAATGTCCATACTCCGCTTACCAGTTCTGACATATACTCATTCCAATGCCCACACTTCGCTTGCCAGTTCGGACATATACTCATTCCAGTGCCCACACTTCGCTTGCCAGTTCTGACATATACTCATTACAATGCCACACGTCGCTTGCCAGTTTTGACATATACTCATTCCAATGCCCACGCTCCGCTTGCCAGTTCGGACATATACTCATTCCAATGCCCACACTTCGCTAGCCAGTTCTGACATATACACATTCCAATGCCCACACTTCGCTTGCCAGTTCAGACATAAACTCATTCCAATGCCCACACTTCGCTTGCCAGTTCCGACATATACTGAATCCATTGCCCACACTTCTCTTGGCAGTTCTGACATATACTCATTCCAATGCCCACACCTCGCTTACCAGTTCTGACATATACTCATTCCAATGCCCACGCTTCGCCTGCCAGTTCTGACATATACTCATTCCAATGCCCACACTTCGCTTACCAGTTCTGACATATACTCATTCCAATGCCCACACTTCGCTTGCCAGTTCGGACATATACTCATTCCAATGCCCACACTTCGCTTGCCAGTTCGGACATAAATTATACTCATTCCAATGCCCACACTTCGCTTGCCAGTTCGGACATACTCATTCCAATGTCCACACTCCGCTTGCCAGTTCTGACATATACACATTCCAATGTCCATACTCCGCTTACCAGTTCTGACATATACTCATTCCAATGCCCACACTTCGCTTGCCAGTTCGGACATATACTCATTCCAGTGCCCACACTTCGCTTGCCAGTTCTGACATATACTCATTCCAATGCCCACACTCTGCTTGCCAGTTCGGAAATATACTCATTCCAATGCCCACACTTCGCTTGTCAGTTCTGACATATACACATCCCCAGTTCTGACATATACTCATTCCAATGCCCACACTTCGCTTGCCAGTTCTGACATATACACATTCCCAGTTCTGACATATACTCATTCCAATGCCCACACTTCGCTTACCAGTTCTGACATATACTCATTCCCAGTTCTGACATATACACATTCCCAGTTCTGACATATACACATTCCCAGTTCTGACATATACTCATTCCAATGCCCACACGTCGCTTGCCAATTCGGACATATACTCATTCCAATGCCCACACTTCGTTTGCCACCTCTGACATATACACATTCCAATGCACACACTTCGTTTGCCACTTCTGACATATACACATTCCAATGCACACACTTCGCCTGCCAGTTCTGACATATACTCATTCCAATGCCCACACGTCGCTTGCCAGTTCGGACATATACTCATTCCAATGCCCACACGTCGCTTGCCAGTTCGGACATATACTCATTACAATGCCCACACATCGTTTGCCAGTTCTGACATATACTCATTCCAATGCCCACACTCCGCTTGCCAGTTCTGACATATACACATTCCAATGCCCACACATCGTTTGCCAGTTCTGACATATACTCATTCCAATGCCCACACGTCGCTTGCCAGTTCGGACATATACTCATTACAATGCCACACGTCGCTTGCCAGTTCTGTCATATACTCATTCCAATGCCCACGCTCCGCTTGCCAGTTCTGACATATACACATTCCAATGCCCACACATCGTTTGCCAGTTCTGACATATACTCATTCCAATGCCCACACGTCGCTTGCCAGTTCGGACATATACTCATTACAATGCCCACACGTCGCTTGCCAGTTCGGACACATACACATTCCAATGCCCACACGTCGCTTGCCAGTTCGGACATATACACATTCCAATGCCCACACGTCGCTTGCCAGTTCGGACATATACTCATTACAATGCCCACACGTCGCTTGCCAGTTCGGACATATACACATTCCAATGCCCACACGTCGCTTGCCAGTTCTGACATATACTCATTCCAATGCCCACACTTCGCTTGCCAGTTCTGACATATACACATTCCAATGCCCACACTTCGCTTGCCAGTTCTGACATATACTCATTCCAATGCCCACGCTTCGCCTGCCAGTTCTGACATATACTCAATCCATTGCCCACACTTCGCTTGCCAGTTCTGACATATACTCATTCCAATGCCCACACTTTGCCTGCCAGTTCTGACATATACTCATTCCAATGCCCGCAATTCGCTTGCCAGTTCTGACATACTGATTCCAATGTCCACACTCCGTTTGCCAGTTCTGACATATACACATTCCAATGTCCACACTCCGCTTGCCAGTTCTGACATATACTCATTCCAATGCCCACACTTCGCTTGCCAGTTCTGACATAAATTATACTCATTCCAATGCCCACACTTCGCTTGCCAGTTCTAACATACTCATTCCAATGTCCTCACTCCGTTTGCCAGTTCTGACATATACACATTCCAATATCCACACTCCGCTTGCCAGTTCTGACATATACTCATTCCAATGCCCACATTTCGCTTGCCAGTTCGGACATATACTCGTTCCAATGCCCACACTTCGCTTGCCAGTTCTGACATATACTCATTCCAATGCCCACACTCCGCTTGCCAGTTCGGACATATACTCATTCCAATGCCCACACTTCGCTTGTCAGTTCTGACATATATACATCCCCAGTTCTGACATATACTCATTCCAATGTCCACATTTCGCTTGCCAGTTCTGACATATACACATTCCCAGTTCTGACATATACTCATTCCAATGCCCACACTTCGCTTGCCAGTTCGGACATATACTCAATACAATGCCCACACATCGCTTGCCAGTTCGGACATATACTCATTACAATGCCCACACGTCGCCTGCCAGCTCTGATATATACTCATTCCAATGCCCACACGTCGTTTGCCAGTTCGGACATATACTCAATACAATGCCCACACGTCGCTTGCCAGTTCGGACATATACACATTCCAATGCCCACACGTCGCTTGCCAGTTCGGACATATACACATTCCAATGCCCACACATCGCTTGCCAGTTCTGACATATACACATTCCAATGCCCACACGTCGCTTGCCAGTTCTGACATATACTCAATCCAATACCCACAATTCGCTTGCCAGTTCTGACATATACTCATTCCTATGCCCACACTTCGCTTACCAGTTCTGACATATACTCATTCCAATGCCCACACTTCGCTTACCAGTTCTGACATATACACATTCCAATGCCCACACTTCGTTTGCCAGTTCTGACATATACACATTCCAATGCCCACACTTCGTGTGCCAGTTCTGACATATACACATTCCAATGCCCACACTTCGCCTGCCAGTTCTGACATATACTCATTACAATGACCACACGTCGCTTGCCAGTTCTGACATATACTCATTCCAATGCCCACACTTCGCTTGCCAGTTCTGATATAAATTATACTCATTCCAATGCCCACCCTTCGCTTGTCAGTTCTGATATAAATTATACTCATTCCAATGCCCACACTTCGCTTGCCAGTTCTGATATAAATTATACTCATTCCAATGCCCACACGTCGCTTGCCAGTTCGGACATATACTCGTTCCAATGCCCACACTTCGCTTGCCAGTTCTGACATATACTCATTCCAATGCCCAAACTCCGCTTGCCAGTTCGGACATATACTCATTCCAATGCCCACACTTCGCTTGCCAGTTCTGATATAAATTATACTCATTCCAATGCCCACACTTCGCTTGTCAGTTCTGATATAAATTATACTCATTCCAATGCCCACAATTCGCTTGCCAGTTCTGATATAAATTATACTCATTCCAATGCCCACACGTCGCTTGCCAGTTCGGACATATACTCGTTCCAATGCCCACACTTCGCTTGCCAGTTCTGACATATACTCATTCCAATGCCCAAACTCCGCTTGCCAGTTCGGACATATACTCATTCCAATGCCCACACTTCGCTTGCCAGTTCTGAATATACACATCCCCAGTCTGACATATACTCATTCCAATCCCCACACTTCGCTTGCCAGTTCTGACATATACACACCCACACAAACCACCAACCCACACCCACAACCAAACAACCCACCACCCCCACAAACAACCCAACCCCTGCCAGCTCTGACATATACTCATTCCAATGCCCACACGTCGCTTGCCAGTTCGGACATATACTCAATACAATGCCCACACGTCGCTTGCCAGTTCGGACATATACACATTCCAATGCCCACCACGTCCGCTTGCCAGTTCGGACATATACACATTCCAATGCCCACACATCGCTTGCCAGTTCTGACATATACACATTCCAATGCCCACACTTCGCTTGCCAGTTCTGACATATACTCAATCCAATACCCACAATTCGCTTGCCAGTTCCGACATATACTCATTCCAATGCCCACACTTCGCTTACCAGTTCTGACATATACTCATTCCAATGCCCACACCTCGCTTACCAGTTCTGACATATACACATTCCAATGCCCACACTTC
The DNA here is from genome assembly GCA_014843695.1 of Archivesica marissinica. NCBI lineage: Eukaryota > Metazoa > Mollusca > Bivalvia > Venerida > Vesicomyidae > Archivesica > Archivesica marissinica. The sequence continues at coordinate 17,869 of JABXNX010003624.1, read as the reverse complement.
GCTTGCCAGTTCTGACATATACACATTCCAATGCCCACACCTCGCTTGCCAGTTCTGACATATACACATTCCAATGCCCACACTTCGCCTGCCAGTTCTGACATATACTCATTACAATGACCACACGTCGCTTGCCAGTTCTGACATATACTCTTTCCAATGCCCACACTTCGCTTGCCAGTTCTGATATAAATTATACTCATTCCAATGCCCACACTTCGCTTGTCAGTTCTGATATAAATTATACTCATTCCAATGCGCACACTTCGCTTGCCAGTTCTGATATAAATTATACTCATTCCAATGCCCACAGGTCGCTTGCCAGTTCGGACATATACTCAATACAATGCCCACACATCGATTGCCAGTTCTGACATATACTCATTCCAATGCCCACACTTCGCTTGCCAGTTCTGATATAAATTATACTCATTCCAATGCCCACACTTCGCTTGCCAGTTGTGATATAAATTATACTCATTCCAATGCCCACACGTCGCTTGCCAGTTCGGACATATACTCATTCCAATGCCCACACTTCGCTTACCAGTTCTGACATATACTCATTCCCAGTTCTGACATATACACATTCCCAGTTCTGACATATACACATTCCCAGTTCTGACATATACTCATTCCATTGCCCCCACTTCGCTTGCCAGTTCTGACATATACTCAATCCAATGCCCACACTTCGCTTGCCAGTTCTGATATATACTCATTCCAATGCCCACACTTCGCTTACCAGTTCTGACATATACTCATTCCAATGCCCACACTTCGCTTGCCAGTACTGACATATACTCATTCCAATGCCGACGCTTCGCCTACCAGTTCTGACATATACTCATTCCAATGCCCACACTTCGCTTACCAGTTCTGACATATACACATTCCAATACCCACACTTCGTTTGCCAGTTCTGACATATTCTCATTCCAATGCCCACACCTCGCTTACCAGTTCTGACATATACACATTCCAATGCACACACTTCGCCTGCCAGTTCTGACATATACTCATTCCAATGCCCACACGTCGCTTGCCAATTCGGACATATACTCATTACAATGCCCACACATCGTTTGCCAGTTCTGACATATACTCATTCCAATGCCCACACTCCGCTTGCCAGTTCTGAAATATACACATTCCAATGCCCACACATCGCTTGCCAGTTCTGACATATACTCATTCCAATGCCCACACGTCGCTTGCCAGTTCGGACATATACTCATTCTTACCAGTTCTGACATATACTCATTCCAATGCGCACAATTCGCTTGCCAGTTCTGACATACTCATTCCAATGCCCACACTTCGCTTGCCAGTTCTGACCTATACTCATTCCAATGTCCACACTTCGCTTACCAGTTCTGACATATACTCATTCCAATGCCCACACTTCGCTTGCCAGTTCTGACATACTCATTCTAATGCCCACACTTCGCTTACCAGTTCTGACATATACTCATTCCAATGCCCACAATTCGCTTGCCAGTTCTGACATACACTCACTCCAATGCGCACACATCGCTTGTCAGTTCTGACATATACTCATTCCAATGCCCACGCTTCGCCTACCAGGTCTGACATATACTCATTCCAATACCCACACTTCGTTTGCCAGTTCTGACATATACACATTCCAATACCCACACTTCGCTTGCAGGTCTGATATAAAATTATACTCATTCAATCCCACCCTTCGCTTGTCAGTTTGATATAAATTAACTCATTCCAATGCCAACACTTCGATTGAAAGTTATGATATAAATGAATACTCATTTTCAATGCCCAACGTCGCTTGCCAGTTCGGAATATAATCGTTTCCAAGCCCACAATTCGCTTTGCAGTTCTGACATATACTCATTACAATGCCCAAACTCCGCTTGCCAGTTCGGGAATTATTACTATTCCAATGCCCACACTTCGCTGCCAGTTCTGATAGAAATTATACTCATTCCAATGCCACACTTCGCTTGTCAGGTCCTGATATAAATTATACTCATTCCATGCCCCAATTCGCCTTTGCCAGTTCTGATAGTCAATTCATACTCATTCCAATGCCCACATTTCGCTTGCCAGTTCGGACATATACTCGTTCCAATGCCCACACTTCGCTTGCCAGTTCTGACATATACTCATTCCAATGCCCACACTCCGCTTGCCAGTTCGGACATATACTCATTCCAATGCCCACACTTCGCTTGTCAGTTCTGACATATATACATCCCCAGTTCTGACATATACTCATTCCAATGTCCACATTTCGCTTGCCAGTTCTGACATATACACATTCCCAGTTCTGACATATACTCATTCCAATGCCCACACTTCGCTTGCCAGTTCGGACATATACTCAATACAATGCCCACACATCGCTTGCCAGTTCGGACATATACTCATTACAATGCCCACACGTCGCCTGCCAGCTCTGACATATACTCATTCCAATGCCCACACGTCGTTTGCCAGTTCGGACATATACTCAATACAATGCCCACACGTCGCTTGCCAGTTCGGACATATACACATTCCAATGCCCACACGTCGCTTGCCAGTTCGGACATATACACATTCCAATGCCCACACATCGCTTGCCAGTTCTGACATATACACATTCCAATGCCCACACTTCGCTTGCCAGTTCTAACATATACTCAATCCAATACCCACAATTCGCTTGCCAGTTCTGACATATACTCATTCCTATGCCCACACTTCGCTTACCAGTTCTGACATATACTCATTCCAATGCCCACACTTCGCTTACCAGTTCTGACATATACACATTCCAATGCCCACACTTCGTTTGCCAGTTCTGACATATACACATTCCAATGCCCACAATTCGCTTGCCAGTTCTGCACATACACATTCCAATGCCCACACTTCGCCTGCCAGTTCTGACATATACTCATTACAATGACCACACTTCGCTTGCCAGTTCTGACATATACTCATTCCAATGCCCACACTTCGCTTGCCAGTTCTGAAAAAAACCACCAACCCACACCCCACAAAAACATACTCATTCCAATGCCCACACTTCGCTTACCAGTTCTGAAACATATACTCATTCCAATGCCCACACTTCGCTTGCCAGTTCGGACATATACTCAATACAATGCCCACACATCGATTGCCAGTTCTGACATATACTCATTCCAATGCCCACACTTCGCTTGCCAGTTCTGATATAAATTATACTCATTCCAATGCCCACACTTCGCTTGCCAGTTGTGATATAAATTATACTCATTCCAATGCCCACACGTCGCTTGCCAGTTCGGACATATACTCATTCCAATGCCCACACTTCGCTTACCAGTTCTGACATATACTCATTCCCAGTTCTGACATATACACATTCCCAGTTCTGACATATACACATTCCCAGTTCTGACATATACTCATTCCATTGCCCCCACTTCGCTTGCCAGTTCTGACATATACTCAATCCAATGCCCACACTTCGCTTGCCAGTTCTGATATATACTCATTCCAATGCCCACACTTCGCTTACCAGTTCTGACATATACTCATTCCAATGCCCACACTTCGCTTGCCAGTACTGACATATACTCATTCCAATGCCGACGCTTCGCCTACCAGTTCTGACATATACTCATTCCAATGCCCACACTTCGCTTACCAGTTCTGACATATACACATTCCAATACCCACACTTCGTTTGCCAGTTCTGACATATTCTCATTCCAATGCCCACACCTCGCTTACCAGTTCTGACATATACACATTCCAATGCACACACTTCGCCTGCCAGTTCTGACATATACTCATTCCAATGCCCACACGTCGCTTGCCAATTCGGACATATACTCATTACAATGCCCACACATCGTTTGCCAGTTCTGACATATACTCATTCCAATGCCCACACTCCGCTTGCCAGTTCTGACATATACACATTCCAATGCCCACACATCGTTTGCCAGTTCTGACATATACTCATTCCAATGCCCACACGTCGCTTGCCAGTTCGGACATATACTCATTACAACCACACCCCCACCAAACCACCAACCCACCCCCCCACACAAACACACCAAGCCCACACATCGCCTGCCAGCTCTGACAATACTCATTCCAATGCCCACACTTCGCTTGCCAGTTCGACATATACTCATTACAATGCCCACACGTCGCTTGCCAGTTCGGACATATACACATTCCAATGCCCACACTTCGCTTGCCAGTTCTGACATATACACATTCCAATGCCCACACGTCGCTTGCCAGTTCGGACATATACTCATTCCAATGCCCACACGTCGCTTGCCAGTTCGGACATATACTCATTACAATGCCCACACTTCGCTTGCCAGTTCTGACATATACTCATTCCAATGCCCACACTTCGCTTGCCAGTTCTGACATATACACATTCCAATGCCCACACTTCGCTTGCCAGTTCTGACATATACTCATTCCAATGCCCACACTTCGCTTGCCAGTTCTGACATATACTCATTCCAATGCCCACACTTCGCTTGCCAGTTCTGACATATACTCATTCCAATGCCCACACTTCGCTTGCCAGTTCTGACATATACACATTCCAATGCCCACACATCGTTTGCCAGTTCTGACATATACTCATTCCAATGCCCACACGTCGCTTGCCAGTTCGGACATATACTCATTACAATGCCCACGTCGCTTGCCAGTTCGGACATATACACATTCCAATGCCCACACGTCGCTTGCCAGTTCGGACATATACACATTCCAATGCCCACACGCGCTGCCAGTTCTGACATATACACATTCCAATGCCCACACGTCGCTTGCCATTTCGGACATATACACATTCAATGCCACACGTCTTGCCAGTTCGGACATATACTCATACAATGCCCACACGTCGCTTGCCAGTTCGGACATATACACAATCCAATGCCCACACGTCGCTAGCCAGTTCGGACATATACTCATTCCAATGTCCACACTCCGCTTGCCGGTTCTGACATATACTCATTCCAATGCCCACACTTCGCTTGCCAGTTCTAACATATACACATTCCAATGCCCACACTTCGCTTGCCAGTTCTGACATATACTCATTCTAATACCCACACTTCGCTTGCCAGTTCTGACATATACTCAATCCATTGCCCACACTTCGCTTGCCAGTTCTGACATATACTCATTCCAATGCCCACACTTCGCTTACCAGTTCTGACATATACTCATTCCAATGCCAACGCTTCGCCTGCCAGTTCTGATATATAATCATTCCAATGCCCACACTTCGCTTGCCAGTTCTGACATATACTCATTCTAATGCCCACACTTCGCTTGCCAGTTCAGACATATACTCAATCCATTGCCCACACTTAGCTTGCCAGTTCTGACATATACTCATTCCAATACCCACACTTCGCTTACCAGTTCTGACATATACTCCTTCCAATGCCCACGCTTCGCCTGCCAGTTCTGACATATAATCATTCCAATGCCCACACTTCGCTTGCCAGTTCTGACATATACTCATTCCAATGCCCACACTTCGCTTGTCAGTTCTGACATATACACATCCCCAGTTCTGACATATACTCATTCCATTGCCCACACTTCGCTTGCCAGTTCTGACATATACTCATTCCAATGCCCACACTTTGCCTGCCAGTTCTGACATATACACATTCCAATGCCCACACTTCGCTTGCCAGATCTGACATATACTCATTCCAATGCCCACACTTTGCCTGCCAGTTCTGACATATACTCATTCCAATGCCCACACTTCGCTTGCCAGTTCTGACATATACGCATTCCAATGCCCACACTTCGCTTGCCAGTTCTGACAAAATATACTCATTCCAATGCCCACAATTCGCTTGCCAGTTCTGACAAAATATACTCATTCCAATGCCCACACTTCGCTTGCCAGTTCTGACATATACTCATTCCAATGCCCACACTTCGCTTGCCAGTTCTGACATATACTCATTCCAATGCCCAAACTCCGCTTGCCAGTTCTGACATATACTCATTCCAATGCCCACACTTCGCTTGTCAGTTCTGACATATACACATCCCCAGTTCTGACATATACTCATTCCAATGTCCACACTTCGCTTGCCAGTTCTGACATATACACATTCCCAGTTCTGACATATACTCATTCCAATGCCCACACTTCGCTTGCCAGTTCGGACATACTCAATACAATGCCCACACATCGCTTGCCAGTTCGGACATATACTCATTACAATGCCCACACGTCGCCTGCCAGCTCTGACATATACTCATTCCAATGCCCACACGTCGTTTGCCAGTTCGGACATATACTCAATACAATGCCCACACGTCGCTTGCCAGTTCGGACATATACACATTCCAATGCCCACACGTCGCTTGCCAGTTCGGACATATACACATTCCAATGCCCACACATCGCTTGCCAGTTCTGACATATACACATTCCAATGCCCACACTTCGCTTGCCAGTTCTGACATATACTCAATCCAATACCCACAATTCGCTTGCCAGTTCTGACATATACTCATTCCTATGCCCACACTTCGCTTACCAGTTCTGACATATACTCATTCCAATGCCCACACTTCGCTTACCAGTTCTGACATATACACATTCCAATGCCCACACTTCGTTTGCCAGTTCTGACATATACACATTCCAATGCCCACACCTCGTGTGCCAGTTCTGACATATACACATTCCAATGCCCACACTTCGCCTGCCAGTTCTGACATATACTCATTACAATGACCACACGTCGCTTGCCAGTTCTGACATATACTCATTCCAATGCCCACACTTCGCTTGCCAGTTCTGATATAAATTATACTCATTCCAATGCCCACACTTCGCTTGTCAGTTCTGATATAAATTATACTCATTCCAATGCCCACACTTCGCTTGCCAGTTCTGATATACATTATACTCATTCCAATGCCCACACGTCGCTTGCCAGTTCGGACATATACTCAATACAATGCCCACACATCGATTGCCAGTTCTGACATATACTCATTCCAATGCCCACACTTCGCTTGCCAGTTCTGATATAAATTATACTCATTCCAATGCCCACACTTCGCTTGCCAGTTGTGATATAAATTATACTCATTCCAATGCCCACACGTCGCTTGCCAGTTCGGACATATACTCATTCCAATGCCCACACTTCGCTTACCAGTTCTGACATATACTCATTCCCAGTTCTGACATATACACATTCCCAGTTCTGACATATACACATTCCCAGTTCTGACATATACTCATTCCATTGCCCCCACTTCGCTTGCCAGTTCTGACATATACTCAATCCAATGCCCACACTTCGCTTGCCAGTTCTGACATATACTCATTCCAATGCCCACACTTCGCTTACCAGTTCTGACATATACTCATTCCAATGCCCACACTTCGCTTGCCAGTACTGACATATACTCATTCCAATGCCGACGCTTCGCCTACCAGTTCTGACATATACTCATTCCAATGCCCACACTTCGCTTACCAGTTCTGACATATACACATTCCAATACCCACACTTCGTTTGCCAGTTCTGACATATTCTCATTCCAATGCCCACACCTCGCTTACCAGTTCTGACATATACACATTCCAATGCACACACTTCGCCTGCCAGTTCTGACATATACTCATTCCAATGCCCACACGTCGCTTGCCAATTCGGACATATACTCATTACAATGCCCACACATCGTTTGCCAGTTCTGACATATACTCATTCCAATGCCCACACTCCGCTTGCCAGTTCTGACATATACACATTCCAATGCCCACACATCGTTTGCCAGTTCTGACATATACTCATTCCAATGCCCACACGTCGCTTGCCAGTTCGGACATATACTCATTACAATGCCCACACGTCGCTTGCCAGTTCGGACATATACACATTCCAATGCCCACACGTCGCCTGCCAGTTCTGACATATACACATTCCAATGCCCACACGTCGCTTGCCAGTTCGGACATATACACATTCCAATGCCCACACGTCGCTTGCCAGTTCGGACATATACACATTCCAATGCCCAAACTTCTCTTGCCAGTTCGGACATATACTCATTACAATGCCCACACTTCGCTTGCCAGTTCGGACATATACACATTCCAATGCCCACACGTCGCTTGCCAGTTCGGACATATACTCATTCCAATGTCCACACTCCGCTTGCCAGTTCTGACAAATACTCATTCCAATGCCCACACTTCGCTTGCCAGTTCTGACATATACACATTCCAATGCCCACACTTCGCTTGCCAGTTCTGACATATACTCATTCCAATGCCCACACGTCGCCTGCCAGTTCTGACATATACTCATTCCAATGACCACACGTCGCTTGCCAGTTCGGACATATACTCATTCCAATGCCCACACGTCGCTTGCCAGTTCGGACATATACACATTCCAATGCCCACACATCGTTTGCCAGTTCTGACATATACTCATTCCAATGCCCACACGTCGCTTGCCAGTTCGGACGTACTCATTACAATGCCCACACTCGCTTGCCAGTTCGGACATATACACATTCCAATGCCCACACGTCGCTTGCCAGTTCGGACATATACACATTCCAATGCCCACACGTCGCTTGCCAGTTCGGACATATACACATTCCAATGCCCACACGTCGCTTGCCATTTCGGACATATACACATTTCAATGCCCACACGTCTCTTGCCAGTTCGGACATATACTCATTACAATGCCCACACGTCGCTTGCCAGTTCGGACATATACACAATCCAATGCCCACACGTCGCTAGCCAGTTCGGACATATACTCATTCCAATGTCCACACTCCGCTTGCCGGTTCTGACATATACTCATTCCAATGCCCACACTTCGCTTGCCAGTTCTAACATATACACATTCCAATGCCCACACTTCGCTTGCCAGTTCTGACATATACTCATTCTAATACCCACACTTCGCTTGCCAGTTCTGACATATACTCAATCCATTGCCCACACTTCGCTTGCCAGTTCTGACATATACTCATTCCAATGCCCACACTTCGCTTACCAGTTCTGACATATACTCATTCCAATGCCAACGCTTCGCCTGCCAGTTCTGATATATAATCATTCCAATGCCCACACTTCGCTTGCCAGTTCTGACATATACTCATTCTAATGCCCACACTTCGCTTGCCAGTTCAGACATATACTCAATCCATTGCCCACACTTAGCTTGCCAGTTCTGACATATACTCATTCCAATACCCACACTTCGCTTACCAGTTCTGACATATACTCCTTCCAATGCCCACGCTTCGCCTGCCAGTTCTGACATATAATCATTCCAATGCCCACACTTCGCTTGCCAGTTCTGACATATACTCATTCCAATGCCCACACTTCGCTTGTCAGTTCTGACATATACACATCCCCAGTTCTGACATATACTCATTCCATTGCCCACACTTCGCTTGCCAGTTCTGACATATACTCATTCCAATGCCCACACTTTGCCTGCCAGTTCTGACATATACACATTCCAATGCCCACACTTCGCTTGCCAGATCTGACATATACTCATTCCAATGCCCACACTTTGCCTGCCAGTTCTGACATATACTCATTCCAATGCCCACACTTCGCTTGCCAGTTCTGACATATACGCATTCCAATGCCCACACTTCGCTTGCCAGTTCCGACATATACTCATTACAATGACAACACGTCGCTTGCCAGTTCTGACATATACTCATTCCAATGCCCACACTTCGCTTGCCAGTTCTGATATAAATTATACTCATTCCAATACCCACACTTCGCTTGTCAGTTCTGATATAAATTATACTCATTCCAATGCCCACACTTCGCTTGCCAGTTCTGATATAAATTATACTCATTCCAATGCGCACACTTCGCTTGTCAGTTCTGACATATACACATCCCCAGTTCTGACATATACTCATTCCAATGTCCACACTTCGATTGCCAGTTCTGACATATACACATTCCCAGTTCTGACATATACTCATTCCAATGCCCACACTTCGCTTGCCAGTTCGGACATATACTCAATACAATGCCCACACATCGCTTGCCAGTTCGGACATATACTCATTACAATGCCCACACGTCGCCTGCCAGCTCTGACATATACTCATTCCAATGCCCACACGTCGTTTGCCAGTTCGGACATATACTCAATACAATGCCCACACGTCGCTTGCCAGTTCGGACATATACACATTCCAATGCCCACACGTCGCTTGCCAGTTCGGACATATACACATTCCAATGCCCACACATCGCTTGCCAGTTCTGACATATACACATTCCAATGCCCACACTTCGCTTGCCAGTTCTGACATATACTCAATCCAATACCCACAATTCGCTTGCCAGTTCTGACATATACTCATTCCTATGCCCACACTTCGCTTACCAGTTCTGACATATACTCATTCCAATGCCCACACTTCGCTTACCAGTTCTGACATATACACATTCCAATGCCCACACTTCGTTTGCCAGTTCTGACATATACACATTCCAATGCCCACACTTCGTGTGCCAGTTCTGACATATACACATTCCAATGCCCACACTTCGCCTGCCAGTTCTGACATATACTCATTACAATGACCACACGTCGCTTGCCAGTTCTGACATATACTCATTCCAATGCCCACACTTCGCTTGCCAGTTCTGATATAAATTATACTCATTCCAATGCCCACACTTCGCTTGTCAGTTCTGATATAAATTATACTCATTCCAATGCCCACACTTCGCTTGCCAGTTCTGATATACATTATACTCATTCCAATGCCCACACGTCGCTTGCCAGTTCGGACATATACTCAATACAATGCCCACACATCGATTGCCAGTTCTGACATATACTCATTCCAATGCCCACACTTCGCTTGCCAGTTCTGATATAAATTATACTCATTCCAATGCCCACACTTCGCTTGCCAGTTCTGATATAAATTATACTCATTCCAATGCCCACACTTCGCTTGCCAGTTCGGACATATACTCATTCCAATGCCCACACTTCGCTTACCAGTTCTGACATATACTCATTCCCAGTTCTGACATATACACATTCCCAGTTCTGACATATACACATTCCCAGTTCTGACATATACTCATTCCAATGCCCAAACTTCGCTTGTCAGTTCTGACATATACACATCCCCAGTTCTGACATATACTCATTCCATTGCCCCCATTTCGCTTGCCAGTTCTGACATATACTCAATCCAATGCCCACACTTCGCTTGCCAGTTCTGACATATACTCATTCCAATGCCCACACTTCGCTTACCAGTTCTGACATATACTCATTCCAATGCCCACACTTCGCTTGCCAGTACTGACATATACTCATTCCAATGCCGACGCTTCGCCTACCAGTTCTGACATATACTCATTCCAATGCCCACACTTCGCTTACCAGTTCTGACATATACACATTCCAATACCCACACTTCGTTTGCCAGTTCTGACATATTCTCATTCCAATGCCCACACTTCGCTTACCAGTTCTGACATATACACATTCCAATGCACACACTTCGCCTGCCAGTTCTGACATATACTCATTCCAATGCCCACACGTCGCTTGCCAGTTCGGACATATACTCATTCCAATGCCCACACGTCGCTTGCCAGTTCGGACATATACTCATTACAATGCCCACACATCGTTTGCCAGTTCTGACATATACTCATTCCAATGCCCACACTCCGCTTCCCAGTTCTGACATATACACATTCCAATGCCCACACATCGTTTGCCAGTTCTGACATATACTCATTCCAATGCCCACACGTCGCTTGCCAGTTCGGACATATACTCATTACAATGCCCACACGTCGCTTGCCAGTTCGGACATATACACATTCCAATGCCCACACGTCGCCTGCCAGTTCTGACATATAAACATTCCAATGCCCACACGTCGCTTGCCAGTTCGGACATATACACATTCCAATGCCCACACGTCGCTTGCCAGTTCGGACATATACACATTCCAATGCCCAAACTTCTCTTGCCAGTTCGGACATATACTCATTACAATGCCCACACTTCTCTTGCCAGTTCGGACATATACACATTCCAATGCCCACACGTCGCTTGCCAGTTCTGACATATACACATTCCAATGCCCACACTTCGCTTGCCAGTTCTGACATATACTCATTCCAATGCCCACACGTCGCCTGCCAGTTCTGACATATACTCATTCCAATGCCCACACGTCGCTTGCCAGTTCGGACATATACTCATTCCAATGCCCACACGTCGCTTGCCAGTTCTGACATATACTCATTCCAATGCCCACACGTCGCTTGCCAGTTCGGACATGTACTCATTACAATGCCCACACGTCGCTTGCCAGTTCGGACATATACACATTCCAATGCCCACACGTCGCTTGCCAGTTCGGACATATACACATTCCAATGCCCACACGTCGCTTGCCAGTTCGGACATATACACATTCCAATGCCCACACGTCGCTTGCCATTTCGGACATATACACATTTCAATGCCCACACGTCGCTTGCCAGTTCGGACATATACTCATTACAATGCCCACACGTCGCTTGCCAGTTCGGACATATACACAATCCAATGCCCACACGTCGCTAGCCAGTTCGGACATATACTCATTCCAATGTCCACACTCCGCTTGCCGGTTCTGACATATACTCATTCCAATGCCCACACTTCGCTTGCCAGTTCTAACATATACACATTCCAATGCCCACACTTCGCTTGCCAGTTCTGACATATACTCATTCTAATGCCCACACTTCGCTTGCCAGTTCTGACATATACTCAATCCATTGCCCACACTTCGCTTGCCAGTTCTGACATATACTCATTCCAATGCCCACACTTCGCTTACCAGTTCTGACATATACTCATTCCAATGCCCACGCTTCGCCTGCCAGTTCTGATATATAATCATTCCAATGCCCACACTTCGCTTGCCAGTTCTGACATATACTCATTCTAATGCCCACACTTCGCTTGCCAGTTCAGACATATACTCAATCCATTGCCCACACTTCGCTTGCCAGTTCTGACATATACTCATTCCAATGCCCACACTTCGCTTACCAGTTCTGACATATACTCATTCCAATACCCACGCTTCGCCTGCCAGTTCTGACATATAATCATTCCAATGCCCACACTTCGCTTGCCAGTTCTGACATATACTCATTCCAATGCCCACACTTCGCTTGTCAGTTCTGACATATACACATCGCCAGTTCTGACATATACTCATTCCATTGCCCACACTTCGCTTGCCAGTTCTGACATATACCCATTCCAATGCCCACACTTTGCCTGCCAGTTCTGACATATACACATTCCAATGCCCACACTTCGCTTGCCAGTTCTGACATATACTCATTCCAATGCCCACACTTTGCCTGCCAGTTCTGACATATACTCATTCCAATGCCCACACTTCGCTTGCCAGTTCTGACATATACGCATTCCAATGCCCACACTTCGCTTGCCAGTTCTGACATATACTCATTCCAATGCCCACACTTCGCTTGCCAGTTCTGACATACTGATTCCAATGTCCACACTCAGTTTGCCAGTTCTGACATATACACATTCCAATGTCCACACTCCGCTTGCCAGTCCTGACATATACTCATTCCAATGCCCACACTTCGCTTGCCAGTTCTGACATAAATTATACTCATTCCAATGCCCACACTTCGCTTGCCAGTTCTGACATCATATACACATTCCAATGTCCACACTCCGCTTGCCAGTTCTAACATATACTTATTCCAATGCCCACTCTTCGCTTGCCAGTTCGGACATATACTCATTCCAATGCCCACAATTCGATTGCCAGTTCGGACATATACTCATTCCAATGCCCACACGTCGCTTGCCAGTTCGGACATATACTCATTACAATGCCCACACGTCGCTTGCCAGTTCGGACATATACACATTCCAATGCCCACACGTCGCCTGCCAGTTCTGACATATAAACATCCATGCCCCACGTCGCTTGCCAGTTCGGACATATACACATTCCAATGCCCACACCTCGCTTGCCAGTTCTGACATATACCATTCCAATGCCCAACTTCTCTTGCCAGTTCTGACATATACTCATTACAATGCCCACACTTCTCTTGCCAGTTCGGCATATACACATCCACCCCACCCATTCTGACATATACACATTCCAATGCCCACCTTCCTTCCAGTTCTGACATAACTCATTCCAACCCACACGTCGCCTGCCAGTTCTGACATATACTCATTCCAATGCCCACACTTCGCTTGCCAGTTCGGACATATACTCATTCCAATGCCCACACTTCGCTTGCCAGTTCTGACATATACTCATTCCAATGCCCACACTTCGCTTGCCAGTTCGGACATATACTCATTACAATGCCCACACTTCGCTTGCCAGTTCGGACATATACACATTCCAATGCCCACACGTCGCTTGCCAGTTCGGACATATACACATTCCAATGCCCACACGTCGCTTGCCAGTTCGGACATATACACATTCCAATGCCCACACGTCGCTTGCCAGTTCGGACATATACTCATTACAATGCCCACACGTCGCTTGCCAGTTCGGACATATACTCATTCCAATGCCCACACGTCGCTTGCCAGTTCGGACATATACACAATCCAATGCCCACACGTCGCTAGCCAGTTCGGACATATACTCATTCCAATGTCCACACTCCGCTTGCCGGTTCTGACATATACTCATTCCAATGCCCACACTTCGCTTGCCAGTTCTAACATATACACATTCCAATGCCCACACTTCGCTTGCCAGTTCTGACATATACTCATTCTAATGCCCACACTTCGCTTGCCAGTTCTGACATATACTCAATCCATTGCCCACACTTCGCTTGCCAGTTCTGACATATACTCATTCCAATGCCCACACTTCGCTTACCAGTTCTGACATATACTCATTCCAATGCCCACGCTTCGCCTGCCAGTTCTGATATATAATCATTCCAATGCCCACACTTCGCTTGCCAGTTCTGACATATACTCATTCTAATGCCCACACTTCGCTTGCCAGTTCAGACATATACTCAATCCATTGCCCACACTTCGCTTGCCAGTTCTGACATATACTCATTCCAATGCCCACACTTCGCTTACCAGTTCTGACATATACTCATTCCAATACCCACGCTTCGCCTGCCAGTTCTGACATATAATCATTCCAATGCCCACACTTCGCTTGCCAGTTCTGACATATACTCATTCCAATGCCCACACTTCGCTTGTCAGTTCTGACATATACACATCCCCAGTTCTGACATATACTCATTCCATTGCCCACACTTCGCTTGCCAGTTCTGACATATACTCATTCCAATGCCCACACTTTGCCTGCCAGTTCTGACATATACACATTCCAATGCCCACACTTCGCTTGCCAGTTCTGACATATACTCATTCCAATGCCCACACTTCGCCTGCCAGTTCTGACATACTCATTCCAATGCCCACACTTCGCTTGCCAGTTCTGACATATACGCATTCCAATGCCCACACTTCGCTTGCCAGTTCTGACATACTCATTCCAATGCCCACACTTCGCTTGCCAGTTCTGACATACTGATTCCAATGTCCACACTCAGTTTGCCAGTTCTGACATATACACATTCCAATGTCCACACTCCGCTTGCCAGTCCTGACATATACTCATTCCAATGCCCACACTTCGCTTGCCAGTTCTGACATAAATTATACTCATTCCAATGCCCACACTTCGCTTGCCAGTTCTGACATCATATACAATTCCAATGTCCAACTCCGCTTTCCAGTTCTAACATATACTTATTCCAATGCCCACTCTTCGCTTGCCAGTTCGGACATATACTCATTCCAATGCCCACAATTCGATTGCCAGTTCGGACATATACTCGTTCCAATGCCCACACTTCGCTTGCCAGTTCTGACATATACTCATAATCCAATGCCAACACTCCGCTTGCCAGTTCGGACATATACTCATTCCAATGCCCACACTTCGCTTGCCAGTTCTGACATTTACACATCCCCAGTTCTGACATATACTCATTCCAATGCCCACACTTCGCATTGCCAGTTCTGACATACACACATTCCCAGTTCTGACATATACACATTCCCAGTTCTGACATATACTCATTCCAATGCCCACACTTCGCTTGTCAGTTCTGACATATACACATCCCCAGTTCTGACATATACTCATTCCATTGCCCACACTTCGCTTGCCAGTTCTGACATATACTCATTCCAATGCCCACACTTTGCCTGCCAGTTCTGACATATACACATTCCAATGCCCACACTTCGCTTGCCAGTTCTGACATATACTCATTCCAATGTCCACACTTCGCTTGTCAGTTCTGACATACTCATTCCAATGCCCACACTTCGCTTACCAGTTCTGACATATACTCATTCCAATGCCCACAATTCGCTTGCCAGTTCTGACATACTCATTCCAATGCCCACACTTCGCTTGCCAGTTCTGACCTATACTCATTCCAATGCCCACACTTCGCTTGCCACACATATACTCATTCCAATGTCCACACTTCGCTTACCAGTTCTGACATATACTCATTCCAATGCCCACACTTCGCTTGCCAGTTCTGACATACTCATTCTAATGCCCACACTTCGCTTACCAGTTCTGACATATACTCATTCCAATGCCCACAATTCGCTTGCCAGTTCTGACATACACTCACTCCAATGCGCACACATCGCTTGTCAGTTCTGACATATACTCATTCCAATGCCCACGCTTCGCCTACCAGGTCTGACATATACTCATTCCAATACCCACACTTCGTTTGCCAGTTCTGACATATACACATTCCAATACCCACACTTCGTTTGCCAGTTCTGACATATACACATTCCAATGCCCAAACTTCGCCTGCCAGTTCTGACATATACTCATTCCAATGCCCACATTTCGCTTACCAGTTCTGACATATACACATTCCAATGCCCACACTTCGTTTGCCAGTTCTGACATATACACATTCCAATGCCCACACTTCGCCTGCCATTTCTGACATATACTCATTATAATGACCACACGTCGTTTGCTAGTTCTGACATATACACATTCCAATGCCCACACTTCGCTTGCCAGTTCTGACATATACTCAATCCATTGCCCACACTTCGCTTGCCAGTTCTGACATAACCTACTCATCTCCAATTCCCACACTTCGCTTACCAGTTCTGACATAACTCATTCCAATGCCCAACACTAAATCGCTTACCATTTCTGACATATACTCATTCCAATACCCACGCTTCGCCTGCCAGTTCTGCACATATAACATTCCAACAATGCCCACACATTCGCTTGCACAGTTCTGACATATACCTCTTCCAATGCCCACACTTCGCTGTCAGTTCTGACAATCACATCGTCCAGTTATGACATATACTCATCCCAATGCCCACACTCCGCCTGCCAGTTCTGACATATACTCATTCCAATGCCCACACTTCGCTAGCCAGTTCTGACATATACACATTCCAATGCCCACACTTCGCTTGCCAGTTCTGACATATACTCATTCCAATGCCCACACTTCGCCTGCCAGTTCTGACATATACTCAATCCATTGCCCACACTTCGCTTGCCAGTTCTGACATATACTCATTCCAATGCCCACACTTCGCCTGCCAGTTCTGACATATACTCATTCCAATGCCCACAATTCGCTTACCAGTTCTGACAATACTCATTCCAATGCCCACACTCCGCTTGCCAGTTCTGACAAAATATACACATTCCAATGCCCACA
>JABXNX010003623.1:0-25589 GCA_014843695.1 Archivesica marissinica | reverse complement strand
TCTACCCATGTAAGCTATATACAATTGATGTCACATGTGCCTCTACCCGTGTCAGCTATATACAATTGATGCCACACACGCCTCTACCCTTGTCAGCTAGATACAATTGATGTCACATGTGCCTCTACCCTTGTCAGCTAGATACAATTGATGTCACACGTGCCTCTACCCTTGTCAGCTAGATACAATTAATGTCACACGTGCCTCTACTCTTGTCAGCTATATACAATTGATGTCACACGTGCCTCTACCCTTGTCAGCTGACACAATTGATGCCACATATGCCTCTACCCTTGTCAGCTAGATACAATTGATGTCACACGTGCCTCTACCCTTGTCAGCTAGATACAATTGATGTCACACATGCCTCTACCCTTGTCAGCTAGATACAATTGATGTCACATGTGCCTCTACCCTTGTCAGCTGATACAATTGATGTCACACATGCCTCTACCCTTGTCAGCTAGATACAATTGATGTCACACATGCCTCTACCCTTGTCAGCTATATACAATTGATGCCACACATGCCTCTACCCTTGTCAGCTATATACAATTGATGTCACACGTGCCTCTACTCTTGTCAGCTATATACAATTGATGTCACACGTGCCTCTACCCTTGTCAGCTAGATACAATTGATGTCACACGTGCCTCTACCTTGTCAGCTAGATACAATTGATGTCACACATGCCTCTACCTTGTCAGCTAGATACAATTGATGCACACGTGCCTCTACCCTTGTCAGCTGATACAATTGATGTCACACATGCCTCTACCCTTGTCAGCTGATACAATTGATGTCACACATGCCTCTACCCTTGTCAGCTGATACAATTGATGTCACACATGCCTCTACCCTTGTCAGCTAGATACAATTGATGTCACACGTGCCTCTACCCTTGTCAGCTATATACAATTGATGTCACACATGCCTCTACCCTTGTCAGCTATATACAATTGATGTCACACGTGCCTCTACCCTTGTCAGCTAGATACAATTGATGTCACACGTGCCTCTACCCTTGTCAGCTATATACAATTGATGTCACACATGCCTCTACCCTTGTCAGCTATATACAATTGATGTCACACATGCCTCTACCCTTGTCAGCTATATACAATTGATGCCACACATGCCTCTACCCTTGTCAGCTAGATACAATTGATGTCACACATGCCTCTACCCATGTCAGCTATATACAATTGATGTCACATGTGCCTCTACCCTTGTCAGCTATATACAATTGATGCCACACATGCCTCTACCCTTGTCAGCTAGATACAATTGATGTCACATGTGCCTCTACCCTTGTCAGCTAGATACAATTGATGTCACACGTGCCTCTACCCTTGTCAGCTAGATACAATTGATGTCACACGTGCCTCTACCCTTGTCAGCTATATACAATTGATGTCACACGTGCCTCTACCCTTGTCAGCTGACACAATTGATGCCACACATGCCTCTACCCTTGTCAGCTAGATACAATTGATGTCACATGTGCCTCTACCCTTGTCAGCTAGATACAATTGATGTCACACGTGCCTCTACCCTTGTCAGCTAGATACAATTGATGTCACACATGCCTCTACCCTTGTCAGCTATATACAATTGATGTCACACGTGCCTCTACCCTTGTCAGCTGATACAATTGATGTCACACGTGCCTCTACCATTGTCAGCTATATACAATTGATGTCACATGTGCCTCTACCCTTGTCAGCTGATACAATTGATGTCACACGTGCCTCTACCCTTGTCAGCTATATACAATTGATGTCACACGTGCCTCTACCCTTGTCAGCTATATACAATTGATGTCACATGTGCCTCTACCCTTGTCAGCTGATACAATTGATGTCACACGTGCCTCTACCCTTGTCAGCTAGATACAATTGATGTCACACATGCCTCTACCCTTGTCAGCTAGATACAATTGATGCCACACATGCCTCTACCCTTGTCAGCTATATACAATTGATGTCACACGTGCCTCTACTCTTGTCAGCTATATACAATTGATGTCACACGTGCCTCTACTCTTGTCAGCTAGATACAATTGATGCCACATGTGCCTCTACTCTTGTCAGCTAGATACAATTGATGCCACATGTGCCTCTACCCTTGTCAGCTGATACAATTGATGTCACACATGCCTCTACCCTTGTCAGCTGATACAATTGATGTCACACATGCCTCTACCCTTGTCAGCTGATACAATTGATGTCACACATGCCTCTACCCTTATCAGTTAGATACAATTGATGTCACACATGCCTCTACCCTTGTCAGCTATATACAATTGATGTCACACATGCCTCTACCCTTGTCAGCTATATACAATTGATGTCACACATGCCTCTACCCTTGTCAGCTATATACAATTGATGCCACACATGCCTCTACCCTTGTCAGCTAGATACAATTGATGTCACACATGCCTCTACCCATGTAAGCTATATACAATTGATGTCACATGTGCCTCTACCCGTGTCAGCTATATACAATTGATGCCACACACGCCTCTACCCTTGTCAGCTAGATACAATTGATGTCACATGTGCCTCTACCCTTGTCAGCTAGATACAATTGATGTCACACGTGCCTCTACCCTTGTCAGCTAGATACAATTAATGTCACACGTGCCTCTACTCTTGTCAGCTATATACAATTGATGTCACACGTGCCTCTACCCTTGTCAGCTGACACAATTGATGCCACATGTGCCTCTACCCTTGTCAGCTGATACAATTGATGTCACACATGCCTCTACCCTTGTCAGCTAGATACAATTGATGTCACATGTGCCTCTACCCTTGTCAGCTAGATACAATTGATGTCACACATGCCTCTACCCTTGTCAGCTAGATACAATTGATGTCACATGTGCCTCTACCCTTGTCAGCTGATACAATTGATGTCACACGTGCCTCTACCCTTGTCAGCTAGATACAATTGATGTCACACATGCCTCTACCCTTGTCAGCTATATACAATTGATGTCACACATGCCTCTACCCTTGTCAGCTATATACAATTGATGTCACACATGCCTCTACCCTTGTCAGCTATATACAATTGATGTCACACGTGCCTCTACCCTTGTCAGCTGATACAATTGATGTCACACGTGCCTCTACCCTTGTCAGCTATATACAATTGATGTCACACATGCCTCTACCCTTGTCAGCTATATACAATTGATGTCACACATGCCTCTACCCTTGTCAGCTATATACAATTGATGTCACACATGCCTCTACCCTTGTCAGCTATACAATTGATGCACATGCCTCTACCCTTGTCAGCTGATACAATTGATGTCACACATGCCTCTACCCTTGTCAGCTAGATACAATTGATGTCACACATGCCTCTACCCTTGTCAGCTAGATACAATTGATGTCACACATGCCTCTACCCTTGTCAGCTAGATACAATTGATGTCACACATGCCTCTACCCTTGTCAGCTAGATACAATTGATGTCACACATGCCTCTACCTTGTCAGCTAGATACAATTGATGTCACATGCCTCTACCCTTGTCAGCTAGATACAATTGATGTCACACTGCCTCTACCCTTGTCAGCTAGATACAATTGATGTCACACATGCCTCTACCCTTGTCAGCTAGATACAATTGATGTCACACATGCCTCTACCCTTGTCAGCTATATACAATTGATGTCACACATGCCTCTACCCTTGTCAGCTAGATACAATTGATGTCACACATGCCTCTACCCTTGTCAGCTAGATACAATTGATGCCACACATGCCTCTACCCTTGTCAGCTATATACAATTGATGTCACACGTGCCTCTACCCTTGTCAGCTATATACAATTGATGTCACACATGCCTCTACCCTTGTCAGCTATATACAATTGATGCCACACGTGCCTCTACCCTTGTCAGCTGATACAATTGATGTCACACGTGCCTCTACCCTTGTCAGCTAGATACAATTGATGTCACACATGCCTCTACCCTTGTCAGCTAGATACAATTGATGCCACACATGCCTCTACCCTTGTCAGCTATATACAATTGATGTCACACGTGCCTCTACTCTTGTCAGCTATATACAATTGATGTCACACGTGCCTCTACCCTTGTCAGCTGACACAATTGATGCCACATGTGCCTCTACCCTTGTCAGCTAGATACAATTGATGTCACACATGCCTCTACCCTTGTCAGCTGATACAATTGATGTCACACATGCCTCTACCCTTGTCAGCTAGATACAATTGATGTCACATGTGCCTCTACCCTTGTCAGCTAGATACAATTGATGTCACACATGCCTCTACCCTTGTCAGCTAGATACAATTGATGTCACATGTGCCTCTACCCTTGTCAGCTGATACAATTGATGTCACACGTGCCTCTACCCTTGTCAGCTAGATACAATTGATGCCACACATGCCTCTACTCTTGTCAGCTATATACAATTGATGTCACACATGCCTCTACCCTTGTCAGCTATATACAATTGATGCCACACATGCCTCTACCCTTGTCAGCTATATACAATTGATGTCACACGTGCCTCTACCCTTGTCAGCTGACACAATTGATGCCACATGTGCCTCTACCATTGTCAGCTAGATACAATTGATGTCACACATGCCTCTACACTTGTCAGCTGATACAATTGATGTCACACATGCCTCTACCCTTGTCAGCTATATACAATTGATGCCACACATGCCTCTACCCTTGTCAGCTGATACAATTGATGTCACACATGCCTCTACCCTTGTCAGCTAGATACAATTGATGTCACACATGCCTCTACCCTTGTCAGCTAGATACAATTGATGTCACATGTGCCTCTACCCTTGTCAGCTAGATACAATTGATGTCACACATGCCTCTACCCTTGTCAGCTAGATACAATTGATGTCACATATGCCTCTACCCTTGTCAGCTATATACAATTGATGCCACACATGCCTCTACTCTTGTCAGCTATATACAATTGATGTCACACGTGCCTCTACCCTTGTCAGCTATATACAATTGATGTCACATGTGCCTCTACCCTTGTCAGCTGATACAATTGATGTCACACGTGCCTCTACCATTGTCAGCTATATACAATTGATGTCACATGTGCCTCTACCCTTGTCAGCTGATACAATTGATGTCACACGTGCCTCTACCAGTGTCAGCTATATACAATTGATGTCACACGTGCCTCTACCCTTGTCAGCTATATACAATTGAAGTCACATGTGCCTCTACCCTTGTCAGCTGATACAATTGATGTCACATGTGCCTCTACCCTTGTCAGCTAGATACAATTGATGTCACACATGCCTCTACCCTTGTCAGCTATATACAATTGATGCCACACATGCCTCTACCCTTGTCAGCTATATACAATTGATGTCACACGTGCCTCTACCCTTGTCAGCTGACACAATTGATGCCACATGTGCCTCTACCATTGTCAGCTATATACAATTGATGTCACACGTGCCTCTACACTTGTCAGCTGATACAATTGATGTCACACATGCCTCTACCCTTGTCAGCTAGATACAATTGATGTCACACATGCCTCTACCCTTGTCAGCTATATACAATTGATGCCACACATGCCTCTACCCTTGTCAGCTGATACAATTGATGTCACACATGCCTCTACCCTTGTCAGCTGATACAATTGATGTCACACATGCCTCTACCCTTGTCAGCTGATACAATTGATGTCACACATGCCTCTACCCTTATCAGTTAGATACAATTGATGTCACACATGCCTCTACCCTTGTCAGCTATATACAATTGATGTCACACATGCCTCTACCCTTGTCAGCTATATACAATTGATGCCACATGTGCCTCTACCCTTGTCAGCTATATACAATTGATGTCACACATGCCTCTACACTTGTCAGCTATATACAATTGATGTCACACATGCCTCTACCCTTGTCAGCTATATACAATTGATGTCACACATGCCTCTACCCTTGTCAGCTAGATACAATTGATGTCACACATGCCTCTACCCATGTCAGCTATATACAATTGATGTCACATGTGCCTCTACCCTTGTCAGCTATATACAATTGATGCCACACATGCCTCTACCCTTGTCAGCTAGATACAATTGATGTCACACGTGCCTCTACCCTTGTCAGCTAGATACAATTGATGTCACACGTGCCTCTACTCTTGTCAGCTATATACAATTGATGTCACACGTGCCTCTACCCTTGTCAGCTGACACAATTGATGCCACATTTGCCTCTACCCTTGTCAGCTAGATACAATTGATGTCACACATGCCTCTACCCTTGTCAGCTGATACAATTGATGTCACACATGCCTCTACCCTTGTCAGCTAGATACAATTGATGTCACATGTGCCTCTACCCTTGTCAGCTAGATACAATTGATGTCACACATGCCTCTACCCTTGTCAGCTAGATACAATTGATGTCACACATGCCTCTACCCTTGTCAGCTATATACAATTGATGTCACACATGCCTCTACCCTTGTCAGCTATATACAATTGATGTCACACGTGCCTCTACCCTTGTCAGCTATATACAATTGATGTCACATTGCCTCTACCCTTGTCAGCTGATACAATTGATGTCACACGTGCCTCTACCCTTGTCAGCTAATACAATTGATGTCACATGTGCCTCTACCCTTGTCAGCTGATACAATTGATGTCACACTGCCTCTACCCTTGTCAGCTATATACAATTGATGTCACACGTGCCTCTACCCTTGTCAGCTATATACAATTGATGTCACACATGCCTCTACCCTTGTCAGCTGATACAATTGATGTCACACGTGCCTCTACCCTTGTCAGCTAGATACAATTGATGTCACACATGCCTCTACCCTTGTCAGCTAGATACAATTGATGTCACACATGCCTCTACCCTTGTCAGCTATATACAATTGATGTCACACGTGCCTCTACCCTTGTCAGCTATATACAATTGATGTCACACGTGCCTCTACCCTTGTCAGCTAATACAATTGATGTCACATATGCCTCTACCCTTGTCAGCTGATACAATTGATGTCACACATGCCTCTACCCTTGTCAGCTATATACAATTGATGCCACACATGCCTCTACCCTTGTCAGCTGATACAATTGATGTCACACGTGCCTCTACCCTTGTCAGCTGATACAATTGATGTCACACATGCCTCTACCCTTGTCAGCTAGATACAATTGATGTCACACGTGCCTCTACCCTTGTCAGCTAGATACAATTGATGCCACATGTGCCTCTACCCTTGTCAGCTGATACAATTGATGTCACACATGCCTCTACCCTTGTCAGCTGATACAATTGATGTCACACATGCCTCTACCCTTGTCAGCTATATACAATTGATGCCACACATGCCTCTACCCTTGTCAGCTAAATACAATTGATGTCACATGTGCCTCTACCCTTGTCAGCTAGATACAATTGATGTCACATGTGCCTCTACCCTTGTCAGTTAGATACAATTGATGCCACACATGCCTCTACCCTTGTCAGCTATATACAATTGATGTCACATGTGCCTCTACCCTTGTCAGCTATATACAATTGATGCCACACATGCCTCTACCCTTGTCAGCTATATACAATTGATGTCACACATGCCTCTACCCTTGTCAGCTAGATACAATTGATGTCACACGTGCCTCTACCCTTGTCAGCTAGATACAATTGATGCCACATGTGCCTCTACCCTTGTCAGCTGATACAATTGATGTCACACATGCCTCTACCCTTGTCAGCTGATACAATTGATGTCACACATGCCTCTACCCTTGTCAGCTATATACAATTGATGTCACACATGCCTCTACCCTTGTCAGCTATATACAATTGATGTCACATGTGCCTCTACCCTTGTCAGCTAGATACAATTGATGTCACACGTGCCTCTACCCTTGTCAGCTAGATACAATTGATGTCACACATGCCTCTACCCTTGTCAGCTATATACAATTGATGTCACATGTGCCTCTACCCTTGTCAGCTATATACAATTGATGTCACACATGCCTCTACCCTTGTCAGCTATATACAATTGATGTCACACATGCCTCTACCCTTGTCAGCTAGATACAATTGATGTCACACGTGCCTCTACCCTTGTCAGCTAGATACAATTGATGTCACACGTGCCTCTACCCTTGTCAGCTATATACAATTGATGTCACATGTGCCTCTACCATTGTCAGCTGATACAATTGATGTCACACGTGCCTCTACCATTGTCAGCTATATACAATTGATGTCACATGTGCCTCTACCCTTGTCAGCTGATACAATTGATGTCACACGTGCCTCTACCATTGTCAGCTATATACAATTGATGTCACACGTGCCTCTACCCTTGTCAGCTATATACAATTGAAGTCACATGTGCCTCTACCCTTGTCAGCTGATACAATTGATGTCACATGTGCCTCTACCCTTGTCAGCTAGATACAATTGATGTCACACATGCCTCTACCCTTGTCAGCTAGATACAATTGATGCCACACATGCCTCTACCCTTGTCAGCTATATACAATTGATGTCACACGTGCCTCTACTCTTGTCAGCTAGATACAATTGATGCCACATGTGCCTCTACCCTTGTCAGCTATATACAATTGATGTCACACGTGCCTCTACTCTTGTCAGCTAGATACAATTGATGCCACATGTGCCTCTACTCTTGTCAGCTAGATACAATTGATGCCACACATGCCTCTACTCTTGTCAGCTAGATACAATTGATGCCACATGTGCCTCTACCCTTGTCAGCTGATACAATTGATGTCACACATGCCTCTACCCTTGTCAGCTGATACAATTGATGTCACACATGCCTCTACCCTTGTCAGCTGATACAATTGATGTCACACATGCCTCTACCCTTATCAGTTAGATACAATTGATGTCACACATGCCTCTACCCTTGTCAGCTATATACAATTGATGTCACACATGCCTCTACCCTTGTCAGCTATATACAATTGATGCCACATGTGCCTCTACCCTTGTCAGCTATATACAATTGATGTCACACATGCCTCTACACTTGTCAGCTATATACAATTGATGTCACACATGCCTCTACCCTTGTCAGCTATATACAATTGATGCCACACATGCCTCTACCCTTGTCAGCTAGATACAATTGATGTCACACATGCCTCTACCCATGTCAGCTATATACAATTGATGTCACATGTGCCTCTACCCTTGTCAGCTATATACAATTGATGCCACACACGCCTCTACCCTTGTCAGCTAGATACAATTGATGTCACATGTGCCTCTACCCTTGTCAGCTAGATACAATTGATGTCACACGTGCCTCTACTCTTGTCAGCTATATACAATTGATGTCACACGTGCCTCTACCCTTGTCAGCTGACACAATTGATGCCACATTTGCCTCTACCCTTGTCAGCTAGATACAATTGATGTCACACATGCCTCTACCCTTGTCAGCTGATACAATTGATGTCACACATGCCTCTACCCTTGTCAGCTAGATACAATTGATGTCACATGTGCCTCTACCCTTGTCAGCTAGATACAATTGATGTCACACATGCCTCTACCCTTGTCAGCTAGATACAATTGATGTCACACATGCCTCTACCCTTGTCAGCTATATACAATTGATGCCACACATGCCTCTACCCTTGTCAGCTATATACAATTGATGTCACACATGCCTCTACCCTTGTCAGCTATATACAATTGATGCAGTCAGCTATACAATTGATGTCACACATGCCTCTACCCTTGTCAGCTATATACAATTGATGCCACACATGCCTCTACCCTTGTCAGCTAGATACAATTGATGTCACACATGCCTCTACCCATGTAAGCTATATACAATTGATGTCACATGTGCCTCTACCCGTGTCAGCTATATACAATTGATGCCACACACGCCTCTACCCTTGTCAGCTAGATACAATTGATGTCACATGTGCCTCTACCCTTGTCAGCTAGATACAATTGATGTCACACGTGCCTCTACCCTTGTCAGCTAGATACAATTAATGTCACACATGCCTCTACTCTTGTCAGCTATATACAATTGATGTCACACGTGCCTCTACCCTTGTCAGCTGACACAATTGATGCCACACATGCCTCTACCCTTGTCAGCTAGATACAATTGATGTCACATGTGCCTCTACCCTTGTCAGCTAGATACAATTGATGTCACACATGCCTCTACCCTTGTCAGCTAGATACAATTGATGTCACATGTGCCTCTACCCTTGTCAGCTGATACAATTGATGTCACACGTGCCTCTACCCTTGTCAGCTAGATACAATTGATGCCACACATGCCTCTACTCTTGTCAGCTATATACAATTGATGTCACACATGCCTCTACCCTTGTCAGCTATATACAATTGATGCCACACATGCCTCTACCCTTGTCAGCTATATACAATTGATGTCACACGTGCCTCTACCCTTGTCAGCTGACACAATTGATGCCACATGTGCCTCTACCATTGTCAGCTAGATACAATTGATGTCACACATGCCTCTACACTTGTCAGCTGATACAATTGATGTCACACATGCCTCTACCCTTGTCAGCTAGATACAATTGATGTCACACATGCCTCTACCCTTGTCAGCTATATACAATTGATGCCACACATGCCTCTACCCTTGTCAGCTGATACAATTGATGTCACACATGCCTCTACCCTTGTCAGCTAGATACAATTGATGTCACACATGCCTCTACCCTTGTCAGCTAGATACAATTGATGTCACATGTGCCTCTACCCTTGTCAGCTAGATACAATTGATGTCACACATGCCTCTACCCTTGTCAGCTAGATACAATTGATGTCACACATGCCTCTACCCTTGTCAGCTATATACAATTGATGCCACACATGCCTCTACCCTTGTCAGCTATATACAATTGATGTCACACGTGCCTCTACCCTTGTCAGCTATATACAATTGATGTCACATGTGCCTCTACCCTTGTCAGCTGATACAATTGATGTCACACGTGCCTCTACCCTTGTCAGCTATATACAATTGATGTCACATGTGCCTCTACCCTTGTCAGCTGATACAATTGATGTCACACATGCCTCTACCCTTGTCAGCTATATACAATTGATGTCACACATGCCTCTACCCTTGTCAGCTATATACAATTGATGTCACATTGCCTCTACCCTTGTCAGCTGATACAATTGATGTCACATGTGCCTCTACCCTTGTCAGCTAGATACAATTGATGTCACACATGCCTCTACCCTTGTCAGCTATATACAATTGATGTCACACGTGCCTCTACCCTTGTCAGCTGATACAATTGATGTCACACGTGCCTCTACCCTTGTCAGCTATATACAATTGATGTCACATGTGCCTCTACCCTTGTCAGCTATATACAATTGATGTCACATGTGCCTCTACCCTTGTCAGCTGATACAATTGATGTCACACGTGCCTCTACCCTTGTCAGCTAGATACAATTGATGTCACACATGCCTCTACCCTTGTCAGCTATATACAATTGATGTCACACGTGCCTCTACCCTTGTCAGCTGATACAATTGATGTCACACGTGCCTCTACCATTGTCAGCTATATACAATTGATGTCACACGTGCCTCTACCCTTGTCAGCTATATACAATTGATGTCACATGTGCCTCTACCCTTGTCAGCTGATACAATTGATGTCACACGTGCCTCTACCCTTGTCAGCTAGATACAATTGATGTCACACATGCCTCTACCCTTGTCAGCTATATACAATTGATGTCACACGTGCCTCTACCCTTGTCAGCTGATACAATTGATGTCACACGTGCCTCTACCATTGTCAGCTATATACAATTGATGTCACATGTGCCTCTACCCTTGTCAGCTGATACAATTGATGTCACACGTGCCTCTACCATTGTCAGCTATATACAATTGATGTCACACGTGCCTCTACCCTTGTCAGCTATATACAATTGATGTCACATGTGCCTCTACCCTTGTCAGCTGATACAATTGATGTCACACGTGCCTCTACCCTTGTCAGCTAGATACAATTGATGTCACACATGCCTCTACCCTTGTCAGCTAGATACAATTGATGCCACACATGCCTCTACCCTTGTCAGCTATATACAATTGATGTCACACGTGCCTCTACTCTTGTCAGCTATATACAATTGATGTCACACGTGCCTCTACCCTTGTCAGCTGATACAATTGATGCCACATGTGCCTCTACCCTTGTCAGCTAGATACAATTGATGTCACACATGCCTCTACACTTGTCAGCTGATACAATTGATGTCACACATGCCTCTACCCTTGTCAGCTAGATACAATTGATGTCACATGTGCCTCTACCCTTGTCAGCTAGATACAATTGATGTCACACATGCCTCTACCCTTGTCAGCTAGATACAATTGATGTCACATGTGCCTCTACCCTTGTCAGCTGATACAATTGATGTCACACGTGCCTCTACCCTTGTCAGCTAGATACAATTGATGCCACACATGCCTCTACTCTTGTCAGCTATATACAATTGATGTCACACATGCCTCTACCCTTGTCAGCTATATACAATTGATGCCACACATGCCTCTACCCTTGTCAGCTATATACAATTGATGTCACACGTGCCTCTACCCTTGTCAGCTGACACAATTGATGCCACACGTGCCTCTACCATTGTCAGCTAGATACAATTGATGTCACACATGCCTCTACACTTGTCAGCTGATACAATTGATGTCACACATGCCTCTACCCTTGTCAGCTATATACAATTGATGCCACACATGCCTCTACCCTTGTCAGCTGATACAATTGATGTCACACATGCCTCTACCCTTGTCAGCTAGATACAATTGATGTCACACATGCCTCTACCCTTGTCAGCTAGATACAATTGATGTCACATGTGCCTCTACCCTTGTCAGCTAGATACAATTGATGTCACACATGCCTCTACCCTTGTCAGCTAGATACAATTGATGTCACATATGCCTCTACCCTTGTCAGCTATATACAATTGATGCCACACATGCCTCTACCCTTGTCAGCTATATACAATTGATGTCACACGTGCCTCTACCCTTGTCAGCTATATACAATTGATGTCACATGTGCCTCTACCCTTGTCAGCTGATACAATTGATGTCACACGTGCCTCTACCATTGTCAGCTATATACAATTGATGTCACATGTGCCTCTACCCTTGTCAGCTGATACAATTGATGTCACACGTGCCTCTACCAGTGTCAGCTATATACAATTGATGTCACACGTGCCTCTACCCTTGTCAGCTATATACAATTGAAGTCACATGTGCCTCTACCCTTGTCAGCTGATACAATTGATGTCACATGTGCCTCTACCCTTGTCAGCTAGATACAATTGATGTCACACATGCCTCTACCCTTGTCAGCTAGATACAATTGATGCCACACATGCCTCTACTCTTGTCAGCTATATACAATTGATGTCACACGTGCCTCTACTCTTGTCAGCTAGATACAATTGATGCCACATGTGCCTCTATCCTTGTCAGCTATATACAATTGATGTCACACGTGCCTCTACTCTTGTCAGCTAGATACAATTGATGCCACATGTGCCTCTACTCTTGTCAGCTAGATACAATTGATGCCACACATGCCTCTACTCTTGTCAGCTAGATACAATTGATGCCACATGTGCCTCTACCCTTGTCAGCTGATACAATTGATGTCACACATGCCTCTACCCTTGTCAGCTGATACAATTGATGTCACACATGCCTCTACCCTTGTCAGCTGATACAATTGATGTCACACATGCCTCTACCCTTATCAGTTAGATACAATTGATGTCACACATGCCTCTACCCTTGTCAGCTATATACAATTGATGTCACACATGCCTCTACCCTTGTCAGCTATATACAATTGATGCCACATGTGCCTCTACCCTTGTCAGCTATATACAATTGATGTCACACATGCCTCTACCCTTGTCAGCTATATACAATTGATGTCACACATGCCTCTACCCTTGTCAGCTATATACAATTGATGCCACACATGCCTCTACCCTTGTCAGCTAGATACAATTGATGTCACACATGCCTCTACCCATGTCAGCTATATACAATTGATGTCACATGTGCCTCTACCCTTGTCAGCTATATACAATTGATGCCACACACGCCTCTACCCTTGTCAGCTAGATACAATTGATGTCACATGTGCCTCTACCCTTGTCAGCTAGATACAATTGATGTCACACGTGCCTCTACTCTTGTCAGCTATATACAATTGATGTCACACGTGCCTCTACCCTTGTCAGCTGACACAATTGATGCCACATTTGCCTCTACCCTTGTCAGCTAGATACAATTGATGTCACACATGCCTCTACCCTTGTCAGCTGATACAATTGATGTCACACATGCCTCTACCCTTGTCAGCTAGATACAATTGATGTCACATGTGCCTCTACCCTTGTCAGCTAGATACAATTGATGTCACACATGCCTCTACCCTTGTCAGCTAGATACAATTGATGTCACATATGCCTCTACCCTTGTCAGCTATATACAATTGATGTCACACATGCCTCTACCCTTGTCAGCTATATACAATTGATGTCACACGTGCCTCTACCCTTGTCAGCTATATACAATTGATGTCACATGTGCCTCTACCCTTGTCAGCTGATACAATTGATGTCACACGTGCCTCTACCATTGTCAGCTATATACAATTGATGTCACATGTGCCTCTACCCTTGTCAGCTGATACAATTGATGTCACACGTGCCTCTACCATTGTCAGCTATATACAATTGATGTCACACGTGCCTCTACCCTTGTCAGCTATATACAATTGATGTCACATGTGCCTCTACCCTTGTCAGCTGATACAATTGATGTCACACGTGCCTCTACCCTTGTCAGCTAGATACAATTGATGTCACACATGCCTCTACCCTTGTCAGCTAGATACAATTGATGCCACACATGCCTCTACCCTTGTCAGCTATATACAATTGATGTCACACGTGCCTCTACCCTTGTCAGCTATATACAATTGATGTCACACGTGCCTCTACCCTTGTCAGCTAGATACAATTGATGCCACATGTGCCTCTACCCTTGTCAGCTGATACAATTGATGTCACACGTGCCTCTACCCTTGTCAGCTAGATACAATTGATGTCACACATGCCTCTACCCTTGTCAGCTAGATACAATTGATGCCACACATGCCTCTACCCTTGTCAGCTATATACAATTGATGTCACACGTGCCTCTACTCTTGTCAGCTATATACAATTGATGTCACACGTGCCTCTACTCTTGTCAGCTAGATACAATTGATGCCACATGTGCCTCTACTCTTGTCAGCTAGATACAATTGATGCCACACATGCCTCTACTCTTGTCAGCTAGATACAATTGATGCCACATGTGCCTCTACCCTTGTCAGCTGATACAATTGATGTCACACATGCCTCTACCCTTGTCAGCTGATACAATTGATGTCACACATGCCTCTACCCTTGTCAGCTGATACAATTGATGTCACACATGCCTCTACCCTTATCAGCTAGATACAATTGATGTCACACATGCCTCTACCCTTGTCAGCTATATACAATTGATGTCACACATGCCTCTACCCTTGTCAGCTATATACAATTGATGCCACATGTGCCTCTACCCTTGTCAGCTATATACAATTGATGTCACACATGCCTCTACCCTTGTCAGCTATATACAATTGATGTCACACATGCCTCTACCCTTGTCAGCTATATACAATTGATGCCACACATGCCTCTACCCTTGTCAGCTAGATACAATTGATGTCACACATGCCTCTACCCTTGTCAGCTATATACAATTGATGTCACATGTGCCTCTACCCTTGTCAGCTAGATACAATTGATGTCACATGTGCCTCTACCCTTGTCAGCTAGATACAATTGATGTCACACGTGCCTCTACTCTTGTCAGCTATATACAATTGATGTCACACGTGCCTCTACCCTTGTCAGCTGACACAATTGATGCCACATTTGCCTCTACCCTTGTCAGCTAGATACAATTGATGTCACACATGCCTCTACCCTTGTCAGCTGATACAATTGATGTCACACATGCCTCTACCCTTGTCAGCTAGATACAATTGATGTCACATGTGCCTCTACCCTTGTCAGCTGATACAATTGATGTCACACGTGCCTCTACCCTTGTCAGCTATATACAATTGATGTCACATGTGCCTCTACCCTTGTCAGCTGATACAATTGATGTCACACGTGCCTCTACCCTTGTCAGCTATATACAATTGATGTCACACGTGCCTCTACCCTTGTCAGCTATATACAATTGATGTCACATGTGCCTCTACCCTTGTCAGCTGATACAATTGATGTCACACGTGCCTCTACCCTTGTCAGCTAGATACAATTGATGTCACACATGCCTCTACCCTTGTCAGCTAGATACAATTGATGCCACACATGCCTCTACCCTTGTCAGCTATATACAATTGATGTCACACGTGCCTCTACCCTTGTCAGCTATATACAATTGATGTCACACGTGCCTCTACCCTTGTCAGCTGACACAATTGATGCCACATGTGCCTCTACCCTTGTCAGCTAGATACAATTGATGTCACACATGCCTCTACACTTGTCAGCTGATACAATTGATGTCACACATGCCTCTACCCTTGTCAGCTAGATACAATTGATGTCACATGTGCCTCTACCCTTGTCAGCTAGATACAATTGATGTCACACATGCCTCTACCCTTGTCAGCTAGATACAATTGATGTCACATGTGCCTCTACCCTTGTCAGCTGATACAATTGATGTCACACGTGCCTCTACCCTTGTCAGCTAGATACAATTGATGCCACACATGCCTCTACTCTTGTCAGCTATATACAATTGATGTCACACATGCCTCTACCCTTGTCAGCTATATACAATTGATGCCACACATGCCTCTACCCTTGTCAGCTATATACAATTGATGTCACACGTGCCTCTACCCTTGTCAGCTGACACAATTGATGCCACATGTGCCTCTACCATTGTCAGCTAGATACAATTGATGTCACACATGCCTCTACACTTGTCAGCTGATACAATTGATGTCACACATGCCTCTACCCTTGTCAGCTAGATACAATTGATGCCACACATGCCTCTACCCTTGTCAGCTGATACAATTGATGTCACACATGCCTCTACCCTTGTCAGCTAGATACAATTGATGTCACACATGCCTCTACCCTTGTCAGCTAGATACAATTGATGTCACATGTGCCTCTACCCTTGTCAGCTAGATACAATTGATGTCACACATGCCTCTACCCTTGTCAGCTAGATACAATTGATGTCACACATGCCTCTACCCTTGTCAGCTATATACAATTGATGCCACACATGCCTCTACTCTTGTCAGCTATATACAATTGATGTCACACGTGCCTCTACCCTTGTCAGCTATATACAATTGATGTCACATGTGCCTCTACCATTGTCAGCTGATACAATTGATGTCACACGTGCCTCTACCATTGTCAGCTATATACAATTGATGTCACATGTGCCTCTACCCTTGTCAGCTGATACAATTGATGTCACACGTGCCTCTACCATTGTCAGCTATATACAATTGATGTCACACGTGCCTCTACCCTTGTCAGCTATATACAATTGAAGTCACATGTGCCTCTACCCTTGTCAGCTGATACAATTGATGTCACATGTGCCTCTACCCTTGTCAGCTAGATACAATTGATGTCACACATGCCTCTACCCTTGTCAGCTATATACAATTGATGCCACACATGCCTCTACCCTTGTCAGCTATATACAATTGATGTCACACGTGCCTCTACCCTTGTCAGCTGACACAATTGATGCCACATGTGCCTCTACCATTGTCAGCTACATACAATTGATGTCACACATGCCTCTACACTTGTCAGCTGATACAATTGATGTCACACATGCCTCTACCCTTGTCAGCTAGATACAATTGATGTCACACATGCCTCTACCCTTGTCAGCTATATACAATTGATGCCACACATGCCTCTACCCTTGTCAGCTGATACAATTGATGTCACACATGCCTCTACCCTTGTCAGCTAGATACAATTGATGTCACACATGCCTCTACCCTTGTCAGCTAGATACAATTGATGTCACATGTGCCTCTACCCTTGTCAGCTAGATACAATTGATGTCACACATGCCTCTACCCTTGTCAGCTAGATACAATTGATGTCACACATGCCTCTACCCTTGTCAGCTATATACAATTGATGCCACACATGCCTCTACCCTTGTCAGCTATATACAATTGATGTCACACGTGCCTCTACCCTTGTCAGCTATATACAATTGATGTCACATGTGCCTCTACCCTTGTCAGCTGATACAATTGATGTCACACGTGCCTCTACCATTGTCAGCTATATACAATTGATGTCACACGTGCCTCTACCCTTGTCAGCTATATACAATTGATGTCACATGTGCCTCTACCCTTGTCAGCTGATACAATTGATGTCACACGTGCCTCTACCCTTGTCAGCTAGATACAATTGATGTCACACATGCCTCTACCCTTGTCAGCTAGATACAATTGATGTCACACATGCCTCTACCCTTGTCAGCTAGATACAATTGATGTCACATGCCTCTACCTTGTCAGCTATATACAATTGATGTCACACGTGCCTCTACCCTTGTCAGCTGATACAATTGATGCCACATGTGCCTCTACCCTTGTCAGCTAGATACAATTGATGTCACACATGCCTCTACACTTGTCAGCTGATACAATTGATGTCACACATGCCTCTACCCTTGTCAGCTAGATACAATTGATGTCACATGTGCCTCTACCCTTGTCAGCTAGATACAATTGATGTCACACATGCCTCTACCCTTGTCAGCTAGATACAATTGATGTCACATGTGCCTCTACCCTTGTCAGCTGATACAATTGATGTCACACGTGCCTCTACCCTTGTCAGCTAGATACAATTGATGCCACACATGCCTCTACTCTTGTCAGCTATATACAATTGATGTCACACATGCCTCTACCCTTGTCAGCTATATACAATTGATGCCACACATGCCTCTACCCTTGTCAGCTATATACAATTGATGTCACACGTGCCTCTACCCTTGTCAGCTGACACAATTGATGCCACACGTGCCTCTACCATTGTCAGCTAGATACAATTGATGTCACACATGCCTCTACACTTGTCAGCTGATACAATTGATGTCACACATGCCTCTACCCTTGTCAGCTATATACAATTGATGCCACACATGACTCTACCCTTGTCAGCTGATACAATTGATGTCACACATGCCTCTACCCTTGTCAGCTAGATACAATTGATGTCACACATGCCTCTACCCTTGTCAGCTAGATACAATTGATGTCACATGTGCCTCTACCCTTGTCAGCTAGATACAATTGATGTCACACATGCCTCTACCCTTGTCAGCTAGATACAATTGATGTCACATATGCCTCTACCCTTGTCAGCTATATACAATTGATGCCACACATGCCTCTACTCTTGTCAGCTATATACAATTGATGTCACACGTGCCTCTACCCTTGTCAGCTATATACAATTGATGTCACATGTGCCTCTACCCTTGTCAGCTGATACAATTGATGTCACACGTGCCTCTACCATTGTCAGCTATATACAATTGATGTCACATGTGCCTCTACCCTTGTCAGCTGATACAATTGATGTCACACGTGCCTCTACCAGTGTCAGCTATATACAATTGATGTCACACGTGCCTCTACCCTTGTCAGCTATATACAATTGATGTCACATGTGCCTCTACCCTTGTCAGCTGATACAATTGATGTCACATGTGCCTCTACCCTTGTCAGCTAGATACAATTGATGTCACACATGCCTCTACCCTTGTCAGCTAGATACAATTGATGTCACACATGCCTCTACCCTTGTCAGCTATATACAATTGATGTCACACGTGCCTCTACCCTTGTCAGCTAGATACAATTGATGCCACATGTGCCTCTACCCTTGTCAGCTATATACAATTGATGTCACACGTGCCTCTACTCTTGTCAGCTAATACAATTGATGCCACATGTGCCTCTACTCTTGTCAGCTAGATACAATTGATGCCACACATGCCTCTACTCTTGTCAGCTAGATACAATTGATGCCACATGTGCCTCTACCCTTGTCAGCTGATACAATTGATGTCACACATGCCTCTACCCTTGTCAGCTGATACAATTGATGTCACACATGCCTCTACCCTTGTCAGCTGATACAATTGATGTCACACATGCCTCTACCCTTATCAGTTAGATACAATTGATGTCACACATGCCTCTACCCTTGTCAGCTATATACAATTGATGTCACACATGCCTCTACCCTTGTCAGCTATATACAATTGATGCCACATGTGCCTCTACCCTTGTCAGCTATATACAATTGATGTCACACATGCCTCTACACTTGTCAGCTATATACAATTGATGTCACACATGCCTCTACCCTTGTCAGCTATATACAATTGATGCCACACATGCCTCTACCCTTGTCAGCTAGATACAATTGATGTCACACATGCCTCTACCCATGTCAGCTATATACAATTGATGTCACATGTGCCTCTACCCTTGTCAGCTATATACAATTGATGCCACACACGCCTCTACCCTTGTCAGCTAGATACAATTGATGTCACATGTGCCTCTACCCTTGTCAGCTAGATACAATTGATGTCACACGTGCCTCTACTCTTGTCAGCTATATACAATTGATGTCACACGTGCCTCTACCCTTGTCAGCTGACACAATTGATGCCACATTTGCCTCTACCCTTGTCAGCTAGATACAATTGATGTCACACATGCCTCTACACTTGTCAGCTGATACAATTGATGTCACACATGCCTCTACCCTTGTCAGCTAGATACAATTGATGTCACATGTGCCTCTACCCTTGTCAGCTAGATACAATTGATGTCACACATGCCTCTACCCTTGTCAGCTAGATACAATTGATGTCACACATGCCTCTACCCTTGTCAGCTATATACAATTGATGCCACACATGCCTCTACTCTTGTCAGCTATATACAATTGATGTCACACATGCCTCTACCCTTGTCAGCTAGATACAATTGATGTCACATTGCCTCTACCTTGTCAGCTGATACAATTGATGTCACACATGCCTCTACCCTTGTCAGCTAATACAATTGATGTCACATGTGCCTCTACCCTTGTCAGCTGATACAATTGATGTCACACTGCCTCTACCTTGTCAGCTATATACAATTGATGTCACACGTGCCTCTACCCTTGTCAGCTATATACAATTGATGTCACACATGCCTCTACCCTTGTCAGCTGATACAATTGATGTCACACATGCCTCTACCCTTGTCAGCTAGATACAATTGATGTCACACATGCCTCTACCCTTGTCAGCTAGATACAATTGATGTCACACATGCCTCTACCCTTGTCAGCTATATACAATTGATGTCACACGTGCCTCTACTCTTGTCAGCTATATACAATTGATGTCACACGTGCCTCTACTCTTGTCAGCTAGATACAATTGATGCCACATGTGCCTCTACCCTTGTCAGCTGATACAATTGATGTCACACGTGCCTCTACCCTTGTCAGCTAGATACAATTGATGTCACACATGCCTCTACCCTTGTCAGCTAGATACAATTGATGTCACACATGCCTCTACCCTTGTCAGCTATATACAATTGATGTCACACGTGCCTCTACCCTTGTCAGCTATATACAATTGATGTCACACGTGCCTCTACTCTTGTCAGCTAGATACAATTGATGCCACATGTGCCTCTACCCTTGTCAGCTGATACAATTGATGTCACACATGCCTCTACCCTTGTCAGCTAGATACAATTGATGTCACACATGCCTCTACCCTTGTCAGCTAGATACAATTGATGTCACATGTGCCTCTACCCTTGTCAGCTGATACAATTGATGTCACACATGCCTCTACCCTTGTCAGCTAGATACAATTGATGTCACACATGCCTCTACCCTTGTCAGCTAGATACAATTGATGTCACACATGCCTCTACCCTTGTCAGCTATATACAATTGATGTCACACGTGCCTCTACCCTTGTCAGCTATATACAATTGATGTCACACATGCCTCTACCCTTGTCAGCTAGATACAATTGATGTCACACATGCCTCTACCCTTGTCAGCTATATACAATTGATGTCACACGTGCCTCTACCCTTGTCAGCTATATACAATTGATGTCACACATGCCTCTACCCTTGTCAGCTATATACAATTGATGTCACACATGCCTCTACCCTTGTCAGCTATATACAATTGATGTCACACGTGCCTCTACCCTTGTCAGCTATATACAATTGATGTCACATGTGCCTCTACCCTTGTCAGCTAGATACAATTGATGTCACATGTGCCTCTACCCTTGTCAGCTAGATACAATTGATGTCACACGTGCCTCTACCCTTGTCAGCTATATACAATTGATGTCACACGTGCCTCTACCCTTGTCAGCTGATACAATTGATGTCACATTTGCCTCTACCCTTGTCAGCTAGATACAATTGATGTCACACATGCCTCTACCCTTGTCAGCTGATACAATTGATGTCACACATGCCTCTACCCTTGTCAGCTAGATACAATTGATGTCACATGTGCCTCTACCCTTGTCAGCTAGATACAATTGATGTCACACGTGCCTCTACCCTTGTCAGCTATATACAATTGATGTCACATGTGCCTCTACCCTTGTCAGCTGATACAATTGATGTCACACGTGCCTCTACCCTTGTCAGCTATATACAATTGATGTCACATGTGCCTCTACCCTTGTCAGCTGATACAATTGATGTCACACGTGCCTCTACCATTGTCAGCTATATACAATTGATGTCACACGTGCCTCTACCCTTGTCAGCTATATACAATTGATGTCACACGTGCCTCTACCCTTGTCAGCTGATACAATTGATGTCACACGTGCCTCTACCCTTGTCAGCTAGATACAATTGATGTCACACATGCCTCTACCCTTGTCAGCTAGATACAATTGATGTCACACATGCCTCTACCCTTGTCAGCTATATACAATTGATGTCACACGTGCCTCTACCCTTGTCAGCTATATACAATTGATGTCACACGTGCCTCTACCCTTGTCAGCTATATACAATTGATGTCACACGTGCCTCTACCCTTGTCAGCTAGATACAATTGATGTCACATGTGCCTCTACCCTTGTCAGCTAGATACAATTGATGCCACACATGCCTCTACCCTTGTCAGCTAGATACAATTGATGTCACATGTGCCTCTACCCTTGTCAGCTGATACAATTGATGTCACACATGCCTCTACCCTTGTCAGCTGATACAATTGATGTCACACATGCCTCTACCCTTGTCAGCTGATACAATTGATGTCACACATGCCTCTACCCTTGTCAGCTAGATACAATTGATGTCACACATGCCTCTACCCTTGTCAGCTATATACAATTGATGTCACACATGCCTCTACCCTTGTCAGCTATATACAATTGATGCCACATGTGCCTCTACCCTTGTCAGCTATATACAATTGATGTCACACATGCCTCTACCCTTGTCAGCTATATACAATTGATGCCACACATGCCTCTACCCTTGTCAGCTAGATACAATTGATGTCACACATGCCTCTACCCATGTAAGCTATATACAATTGATGTCACATGTGCCTCTACCCGTGTCAGCTATATACAATTGATGCCACACATGCCTCTACCCTTGTCAGCTAGATACAATTGATGTCACATGTGCCTCTACCCTTGTCAGCTAGATACAATTGATGTCACACGTGCCTCTACCCTTGTCAGCTAGATACAATTGATGTCACACATGCCTCTACTCTTGTCAGCTATATACAATTGATGTCACACGTGCCTCTACCCTTGTCAGCTGACACAATTGATGCCACACATGCCTCTACCCTTGTCAGCTAGATACAATTGATGTCACATGTGCCTCTACCCTTGTCAGCTAGATACAATTGATGTCACACATGCCTCTACCCTTGTCAGCTAGATACAATTGATGTCACATGTGCCTCTACCCTTGTCAGCTGATACAATTGATGTCACACGTGCCTCTACCCTTGTCAGCTAGATACAATTGATGCCACACATGCCTCTACTCTTGTCAGCTGATACAATTGATGTCACACATGCCTCTACCCTTGTCAGCTAGATACAATTGATGTCACACATGCCTCTACCCTTGTCAGCTATATACAATTGATGTCACATGTGCCTCTACCCTTGTCAGCTGATACAATTGATGTCACACGTGCCTCTACCATTGTCAGCTATATACAATTGATGTCACATGTGCCTCTACCCTTGTCAGCTGATACAATTGATGTCACACGTGCCTCTACCATTGTCAGCTATATACAATTGATGTCACACGTGCCTCTACCCTTGTCAGCTATATACAATTGATGTCACATGTGCCTCTACCCTTGTCAGCTGATACAATTGATGTCACACGTGCCTCTACCCTTGTCAGCTAGATACAATTGATGTCACACATGCCTCTACCCTTGTCAGCTAGATACAATTGATGCCACACATGCCTCTACCCTTGTCAGCTATATACAATTGATGTCACACGTGCCTCTACTCTTGTCAGCTAGATACAATTGATGTCACACATGCCTCTACACTTGTCAGCTGATACAATTGATGTCACACATGCCTCTACCCTTGTCAGCTAGATACAATTGATGTCACATGTGCCTCTACCCTTGTCAGCTAGATACAATTGATGTCACACATGCCTCTACCCTTGTCAGCTAGATACAATTGATGTCACATATGCCTCTACCCTTGTCAGCTATATACAATTGATGCCACACATGCCTCTACTCTTGTCAGCTATATACAATTGATGTCACACGTGCCTCTACCCTTGTCAGCTATATACAATTGATGTCACATGTGCCTCTACCATTGTCAGCTGATACAATTGATGTCACACGTGCCTCTACCATTGTCAGCTATATACAATTGATGTCACACGTGCCTCTACCCTTGTCAGCTGATACAATTGATGTCACACATGCCTCTACCCTTGTCAGCTGATACAATTGATGTCACACATGCCTCTACCCTTGTCAGCTGATACAATTGATGTCACACATGCCTCTACCCTTGTCAGCTAGATACAATTGATGTCACACATGCCTCTACCCTTGTCAGCTATATACAATTGATGTCACACATGCCTCTACCCTTGTCAGCTATATACAATTGATGTCACAAGTGCCTCTACCCTTGTCAGCTATATACAATTGATGTCACACGTGCCTCTACCCTTGTCAGCTAGATACAATTGATGCCACACATGCCTCTACTCTTGTCAGCTAGATACAATTGATGTCA
>JABXNX010003622.1:0-25599 GCA_014843695.1 Archivesica marissinica | reverse complement strand
GTAACTATGTATGTACTAGTGTACAATGTAACTATGTATGTACCAGTGTACAATGTAACTCTGTATGTACTAGTGTACAATGTGTACAATGTAACTCTGTATGTACTAGTGTACAATGTAACTATGTATGTACTAGTGTACAATGTAACTATGTATGTACTAGTGTACAATGTAACTATGTATGTACTAGTGTACAATGTAACTATGTATGTACTAGTGTACAATGTAACTATGTATGTACTAGTGTACAATGTAACTATGTATGTACCAGTGTACAATGTAACTATGTATGTACTAGTGTACAATGTAACTATGTATGTACCAGTGTACAATGTAACTCTGTATGTACTAGTGTACAATGTGTACAATGTAACTCTGTATGTACTAGTGTACAATGTAACTATGTATGTACTAGTGTACAATGTAACTATGTATGTACTAGTGTACAATGTAACTATGTATGTACTAGTGTACAATGTAACTATGTATGTACTAGTGTACAATGTAACTATGTATGTACTAGTGTACAATGTAACTATGTATGTACTAGTGTACAATGTAACTATGTATGTACTAGTGTACAATGTAACTATGTATGTACTAGTGTACAATGTAACTATGTATGTACTAGTGTACAATGTAACTATGTATGTACTAGTGTA
Source organism: Archivesica marissinica (assembly GCA_014843695.1). Classification (NCBI taxonomy): domain Eukaryota; kingdom Metazoa; phylum Mollusca; class Bivalvia; order Venerida; family Vesicomyidae; genus Archivesica; species Archivesica marissinica. The sequence continues at coordinate 24,937 of JABXNX010003622.1, read as the reverse complement.
CAATGTAACTATGTATGTACTAGTGTACAATGTGTACAATGTAACTATGTATGTACTAGTGTACAATGTGTACAATGTAACTATGTATGTACAAGTGTACAATGTAACTATGTATGTACTAGTGTACAATGTGTACAATGTAACTCTGTATGTACTAGTGTACAATGTAACTATGTATGTACTAGTGTACACTGTGACTATGTATGTACCAGTGTACAATGTAACTATGTATGTACTAGTGTACAATGTAACTATGTATGTACTAGTGTACAATGTAACTATGTATGTACAAGTGTACAATGTAACTATGTATGTACCAGTGTACAATTTGTACAATGTAACTATGTATGTACTAGTGTACAATGTAACTATGTATGTACTAGTGTACAATGTAACTCTGTATGTACTAGTGTACAATGTGTACAATGTAACTATGTATGTACAAGTGTACAATGTAACTATGTATGTACTAGTGTACAATGTGTACAATGTAACTCTGTATGTACTAGTGTACAATGTAACTATGTATGTACCAGTGTACAATGTAACTATGTATGTACCAGTGTACAATGTAACTATGTATGTACTAGTGTACAATGTAACTATGTATGTACCAGTGTACAATGTAACTATGTATGTACTAGTGTACAATGTAACTATGTATGTACCAGTGTACAATGTAACTCTGTATGTACTAGTGTACAATGTGTACAATGTAACTATGTATGTACTAGTGTACAATGTAACTATGTATGTACTGTGTACAATGTGTACAATGTAACTATGTATGTACCAGTGTACAATGTGTACAATGTAACTATGTATGTACTAGTGTACAATGTGTACAATGTAACTATGTATGTACTAGTGTACAATGTAACTATGTATGTACTAGTGTACAATGTAACTATGTATGTACTAGTGTACAATGTAACTATGTATGTACTAGTGTACAATGTAACTATGTATGTACTATGTACAATGTGTACAATGTAACTATGTATGTACTAGTGTACAATGACTATGTATGTACTAGTGTACAATGTGTACAATGTAACTATGTATGTACTAGTGTACAATGTAACTATGTATGTACTAGTGTACAATGTAACTATGTATGTACTAGTGTACAATGTAACTATGTATGTACTAGTGTACAATGTAACTATGTATGTACTAGTGTACAATGTAACTATGTATGTACTAGTGTACACTGTAACTATGTATGTACCAGTGTACAATGTAACTATGTATGTACTAGTGTACAATGTAACTATGTATGTACTAGTGTACAATGTAACTATGTATGTACAAGTGTACAATGTAACTATGTATGTACCAGTGTACAATTTGTACAATGTAACTATGTATGTACTAGTGTACAATGTAACTATGTATGTACTAGTGTACAATGTAACTCTGTATGTACTAGTGTACAATGTGTACAATGTAACTATGTATGTACAAGTGTACAATGTAACTATGTATGTACTAGTGTACAATGTGTACAATGTAACTCTGTATGTACTAGTGTACAATGTAACTATGTATGTACCAGTGTACAATGTAACTATGTATGTTCCAGTGTACAATGTAACTATGTATGTACTAGTGTACAATGTAACTATGTATGTACCAGTGTACAATGTAACTATGTATGTACTAGTTTACAATGTAACTATGTATGTACCAGTGTACAATGTAACTCTGTATGTACTAGTGTACAATGTGTACAATGTAACTCTGTATGTACTAGTGTACAATGTAACTATGTATGTACTAGTGTACAATGTAACTATGTATGTACTTGTGTACAATGTGTACAATGTAACTATGTATGTACCAGTGTACAATGTGTACAATGTAACTATGTATGTACTAGTGTACAATGTGTACAATGTAACTATGTATGTACTAGTGTACAATGTAACTATGTATGTACTAGTGTACAATGTAACTCTGTATGTACTAGTGTACAATGTGACTATGTATGTACTAGTGTACACTGTGACTATGTGTGTACTAGTGTACAATGTGTACAATGTAACTATGTATGTACTGGTGTACACTGACTATGTATGAACTAGTGTACAATTTGTACAATGTAACTATGTATGTACTAGTGTACAATGTAACTATGTATGTACTAGTGTACAATGTAACTATGTATGTACTAGTGTACAATGTAACTATGTATGTACTAGTGTACAATGTAACTATGTATGTACTAGTGTACAATGTAACTATGTATGTACTAGTGTACAATGTAACTATGTATGTACTAGTGTACAATGTAACTATGTATGTACTAGTGTACAATGTAACTATGTATGTACTAGTGTACAATGTAACTATGTATGTACTAGTGTACAATGTAACTATGTATGTACTAGTGTACAATGTAACTATGTATGTACTAGTGTACAATGTAACTATGTATGTACTAGTGTACAATGTAACTCTGTATGTACTAGTGTACAATGTGTACAATGTAACTATGTATGTACTAGTGTACAATGTGTACAATGTAACTATGTATGTACTAGTGTACAATGTGACTATGTATGTACTAGTGTACAATGTGACTATGTATGTACTAGTGTACAATGTGTACAATGTAACTATGTATGTACAAGTGTACAATGTAACTATGTATGTACTAGTGTACAATGTGTACAATGTAACTCTGTATGTACTAGTGTATAATGTAACTATGTATGTACTAGTGTACACTGTGACTATGTATGTACCAGTGTACAATGTAACTATGTATGTACTAGTGTACAATGTAACTATGTATGTACAAGTGTACAATGTAACTATGTATGTACCAGTGTACAATTTGTACAATGTAACTATGTATGTACTAGTGTACAATGTAACTATGTATGTACTAGTGAACAATGTAACTCTGTATGTACTAGTGTACAATGTGTACAATGTAACTATGTATGTACAAGTGTACAATGTAACTATGTATGTAATAGTGTACAATGTGTACAATGTAACTCTGTATGTACTAGTGTACAATGTGTACAATGTAACTATGTATGTACTAGTGTACAATGTAACTATGTATGTACCAGTGTACAATGTAACTATGTATGTACTAGTGTACAATGTAACTATGTATGTACCAGTGTACAATGTAACTATGTATGTACTAGTGTAAATGTGTACAATGTAACTATGTATGTACTAGTGTACAATGTAACTATGTATGTACTAGTGTACAATGTAACTATGTATGTACTAGTGTACAATGTAACTATGTATGTACCAGTGTACAATGTAACTATGTATGTACTAGTGTACAATGTGTACAATGTAACTCTGTATGTACTAGTGTACAATGTAACTATGTATGTACTAGTGTACAATGTAACTCTGTATGTACTAGTGTACAATGTGTACAATGTAACTCTGTATGTACTAGTGTACAATGTAACTCTGTATGTACTAGTGTACAATGTAACTATGTATGTACTAGTGTACAATGTAACTATGTATGTACTAGTGTACAATGTAACTATGTATGTACCAGTGTACAATGTAACTATGTATGTACTAGTGTACAATGTAACTATGTATGTACTAGTGTACAATGTAACTATGTATGTACTAGTGTACAATGTAACTATGTATGTACCAGTGTACAATGTAACTATGTATGTACTAGTGTACAATGTAACTATGTATGTACCAGTGTACAATGTAACTCTGTATGTACTAGTGTACAATGTGTACAATGTAACTCTGTATGTACTAGTGTACAATGTAACTATGTATGTACTAGTGTACAATGTAACTATGTATGTACTAGTGTACAATGTAACTATGTATGTACTAGTGTACAATGTAACTATGTATGTACTAGTGTACAATGTAACTATGTATGTACTAGTGTACAATGTAACTATGTATGTACTAGTGTACAATGTAACTATGTATGTACTAGTGTACAATGTAACTATGTATGTACTAGTGTACAATGTAACTATGTATGTACTAGTGTACAATGTAACTATGTATGTACTAGTGTACAATGTAACTCTGTATGTACTAGTGTACAATGTGTACAATGTAACTCTGTATGTACTAGTGTACAATGTGTACAATGTAACTATGTATGTACAAGTGTACAATGTAACTATGTATGTACTAGTGTACAATGTGTACAATGTAACTCTGTATGTACTAGTGTACAATGTAACTATGTATGTACTAGTGTACACTGTGACTATGTATGTACCAGTGTACAATGTAACTATGTATGTACTAGTGTACAATGTAACTATGTATGTACTAGTGTACAATGTAACTATGTATGTACAAGTGTACAATGTAACTATGTATGTACCAGTGTACAATTTGTACAATGTAACTATGTATGTACTAGTGTACAATGTAACTATGTATGTACTAGTGTACAATGTAACTCTGTATGTACTAGTGTACAATGTGTACAATGTAACTATGTATGTACAAGTGTACAATGTAACTATGTATGTACTAGTGTACAATGTGTACAATGTAACTCTGTATGTACTAGTGTACAATGTAACTATGTATGTACCAGTGTACAATGTAACTATGTATGTTCCAGTGTACAATGTAACTATGTATGTACTAGTGTACAATGTAACTATGTATGTACCAGTGTACAATGTAACTATGTATGTACTAGTTTACAATGTAACTATGTATGTACCAGTGTACAATGTAACTCTGTATGTACTAGTGTACAATGTGTACAATGTAACTCTGTATGTACTAGTGTACAATGTAACTATGTATGTACTAGTGTACAATGTAACTATGTATGTACTTGTGTACAATGTGTACAATGTAACTATGTATGTACCAGTGTACAATGTGTACAATGTAACTATGTATGTACTAGTGTACAATGTAACTATGTATGTACTAGTGTACAATGTAACTATGTATGTACTAGTGTACAATGTAACTCTGTATGTACTAGTGTACAATGTGACTATGTATGTACTAGTGTACACTGTGACTATGTGTGTACTAGTGTACAATGTGTACAATGTAACTATGTATGTACTGGTGTACACTGACTATGTATGAACTAGTGTACAATTTGTACAATGTAACTATGTATGTACTAGTGTACAATGTAACTATGTATGTACTAGTGTACAATGTAACTCTGTATGTACTAGTGTACAATGTAACTATGTATGTACTAGTGTACAATGTAACTATGTATGTACTAGTGTACAATGTAACTATGTATGTACTAGTGTACAATGTAACTATGTAACTGATGTATGTACTAGTGTACAATGTAACTATGTATGTACCAGTGTACAATGTAACTATGTATGTACTAGTGTACAATGTAACTATGTATGTACTAGTGTACAATGTAACTATGTATGTACTACAGTGTACAATGTAACTATGTATGTACTAGTGTACAATGTGTACAATGTAACTATGTATGTACAAGTGTACAATGTAACTATGTATGTACTAGTGTACAATGTGTACAATGTAACTCTGTATGTACTAGTGTACAATGTAACTATGTATGTACTAGTGTACAATGTGACTATGTATGTACCAGTGTACAATGTAACTATGTATGTACTAGTGTACAATGTAACTATGTATGTACCAGTGTACAATGTAACTATGTATGTACTAGTGTACAATGTAACTATGTATGTACTAGTGTACAATGTAACTATGTATGTACTAGTGTACAATGTAACTATGTATGTACTAGTGTACAATGTAACTATGTATGTACTAGTGTACAATGTAACTATGTATGTACTAGTGTACAATGTGTACAATGTAACTATGTATGTACTAGTGTACAATGTAACTATGTATGTACTAGTGTACAATGTAACTATGTATGTACTAGTGTACAATGTAACTATGTATGTACTAGTGTACAATGTAACTATGTATGTACTAGTGTACAATGTAACTATGTATGTACTAGTGTACAATGTAACTATGTATGTACTAGTGTACAATGTAACTATGTATGTACTAGTGTACAAGTACTATGTATGTACTAGTGTACAATGTAACTATGTATGTACTAGTGTACAATGTAACTATGTATGTACTAGTGTACAATGTAACTATGTATGTACTAGTGTACAATGTAACTATGTATGTACTAGTGTACAATGTAACACTGTATGTACATGTACTAGTGTACAATGTAACTATGTATGTACTAGTGTACAATGTAACTATGTATGTACTAGTGTACAATGTAACTATGTATGTACTAGTGTACAATGTGTACAATGTAACTATGTATGTACTAGTGTACAATGTAACTATGTATGTACTAGTGTACAATGTAACTATGTATGTACTAGTGTACAATGTAACTATGTATGTACTAGTGTACAATGTGTACAATGTAACTATGTATGTACTAGTGTACAATGTAACTATGTATGTACTAGTGTACAATGTAACTATGTATGTACTAGTGTACAATGTAACTATGTATGTACTAGTGTACAATGTAACTATGTATGTACTAGTGTACAATGTAACTATGTATGTACTAGTGTACAATGTAACTATGTATGTACTAGTGTACAATGTAACTATGTATGTACTAGTGTACAATGTAACTATGTATGTACTAGTGTACAATGTAACTATGTATGTACTAGTGTACAATGTAACTATGTATGTACTAGTGTACAATGTAACTATGTATGTACTAGTGTACAATGTAACTATGTATGTACTAGTGTACAATGTAACTATGTATGTACTAGTGTACAATGTAACTATGTATGTACTAGTGTACAATGTAACTATGTATGTACTAGTGTACAATGTAACTATGTATGTACTAGTGTACAATGTAACTATGTATGTACTAGTGTACAATGTAACTATGTATGTACTAGTGTACAATGTGTACAATTAACTATGTATGTACTAGTGTACAATGTGTACAATGTAACTATGTATGTACTAGTGTACAATGTAACTATGTATGTACTAGTGTACAATGTAACTATGTATGTACTAGTGTACAATGTAACTATGTATGTACTAGTGTACAATGTAACTATGTATGTACTAGTGTACAATGTGTACAATGTAACTATGTATGTACTAGTGTACAATGTAACTATGTATGTACTAGTGTACAATGTGTACAATGTAACTATGTATGTACTAGTGTACAATGTGTACAATGTAACTATGTATGTACTAGTGTACAATGTAACTATGTATGTACTAGTGTACAATGTGTACAATGTAACTATGTATGTACTAGTGTACAATGTGTACAATGTAACTATGTATGTACTAGTGTACAATGTGTACAATGTAACTATGTATGTACTAGTGTACAATGTAACTATGTATGTACTAGTGTACAATGTGTACAATGTAACTATGTATGTACTAGTGTACAATGTAACTATGTATGTACTAGTGTACAATGTAACTATGTATGTACTAGTGTACAATGTAACTATGTATGTACTAGTGTACAATGTAACTATGTATGTACTAGTGTACAATGTAACTATGTATGTACAAGTGTACAATGTAACTATGTATGTACTAGTGTACAATGTAACTATGTATGTACTAGTGTACAATGTGTACAATGTAACTATGTATGTACTAGTGTACAATGTAACTATGTATGTACTAGTGTACAATGTAACTATGTATGTACTAGTGTACAATGTAACTATGTATGTACTAGTGTACAATGTAACTATGTATGTACTAGTGTACAATGTAACTATGTATGTACTAGTGTACAATGTAACTATGTATGTACTAGTGTACAATGTAACTATGTATGTACCAGTGTACAATGTGTACAATGTAACTATGTATGTACTAGTGTACAATGTAACTATGTATGTACTAGTGTACAATGTAACTATGTATGTACCAGTGTACAATGTGTACAATGTAACTATGTATGTACTAGTGTACAATGTGACTATGTATGTACTAGTGTACAATGTAACTATGTATGTACTAGTGTACAATGTAACTATGTATGTACTAGTGTACAATGTAACTATGTATGTACTAGTGTACAATGTAACTATGTATGTACTAGTGTACAATGTAACTATGTATGTACTAGTGTACAATGTAACTATGTATGTACAAGTGTACAATGTAACTATGTATGTACTAGTGTACAATGTGTACAATGTAACTATGTATGTACTAGTGTACAATGTGTACAATGTAACTATGTATGTACTAGTGTACAATGTGTACAATGTAACTATGTATGTACTAGTGTACAATGTGTACACTGTAACTATGTATGTACTAGTGTACAATGTGTACAATGCAACTATGTATGTACTAGTGTACAATGTGTACAATGTAACTATGTATGTACTAGTGTACAATGTAACTATGTATGTACAAGTGTACAATGTGTACAATGTAACTATGTATGTACAAGTGTACAATGTGTACAATGTAACTATGTATGTACTAGTGTACAATGTAACTATGTATGTATAAGTGTACAATGTAACTATGTATGTACTAGTGTACAATGTGTACAATGTAACTATGTATGTACTAGTGTACAATGTAACTCTGTATGTACTAGTGTACAATGTGTACAATGTAACTATGTATGTACCAGTGTACAATGTGTACAATGTAACTATGTATGTACCTGTGTACAATGTGTACAATGTAACTTTGTATGTACCAGTGTACAATGTGTACAATGTAACTATGTATGTACCAGTGTACAATGTAACTCTGTATGTACTAGTGTACAATGTGTACAATGTAACTATGTATGTACCAGTGTACAATGTGTACAATGTAACTATGTATGTACTAGTGTACAATGTAACTCTGTATGTACTAGTGTACAATATAGCTATGTATGTACCAGTGTACAATGTGTACACTGTAACTATGTATGTACCAGTGTACAATGTGTACAATGTAACTATGTATGTACTAGTGTCAGGGTTGGCAATTTCCCGGGAAATAAGAGTATTTCCCGGGACGGCGGGAAATACCGGGAAATACTGGGAAATACCGGGAAATACTGGGAAATAAGAATTTGGATACCGGGAAATAAGAATTTGGATGATTTTGGTGGTAAATACAGGTATATATACCATACAATTTCTATTACCCGGTGTACTGATTGTAGTATCATGTGTGCAGGATGAAAATGAACTGCTTTTGAAGAATATGACGAAAAATACAGGCATTCATAGTGGCATTTACGCATTGCTTATAATCTTTATATAAATGTTAGAGATCTAACATTATTGAGACTGTTCATTATTACTCTAATATACATTGTATACAAACACAGTTTAAGGAGTTTATACATACATTTATTGGAGGTATTTTAAATGTTTAATGTAGTAGGCAAAATGCAAATGTTTTTAGGATTATCCCTGAAATGTGTTCATAATATAGCTGTATTATTAAAATAATCAATTAGTTATTAAAGAAGTCAGAATCATAATTTGAGATGACCCACACTGTTTGTTTGTACACAATTTCAACACGTCACCAGTGCCCAGGAGCTTCTTCATGAGACCAAGCCGGAACTTGTACCCGAACTCCTCAACTACATGTCCGAGACACTGCCAATTCCTAAGGTGCTACAACAGGAATCCTCCATCAACAACTCGAAGCCAGCTGTATGGTGGTCATGTGTGGAGAGGTCGGGCGTGATCACCAAAGACTTCAGTCAGCTCGCCAGGAAATTGATGGTACTGCCAGCAAGTTCAGCCGCCATTGAACGTGTGTTCTCCAACTTCGGCATCATACAGACGAAACTACGCAACAGACTGGGCGTTGAGAAAGCAGCGAAGCTGGTGCTATGCTACTGCTTCCTGAGAGGTAGCGAGGAAATCGACTGGTGAAGACAGACTACTGGCTGAAGAAACATTCCAACAAGAAAAACGAAAAAATAAATGGAAAAAAAAACAATAAAACAAAAAAAAACAATAAAACCCAAAAAAAACTGTTGTGGTTGCCAATGATGCCACCTGATGAGTACCCCTGGCAGGGACGAAATAGTTTAAGCACTTATAGAGTGGTAGCAATGCATAAAAATGAGCAAAAAACGTGTTTGGAAGACACATAATCTTATTTCCCGGTATTTCCCACTTCTGGGCTTATTTCCCGGGGCGGGAAATACCGGTATTTACCGGCGGTATTTCCCGCCCCCGGTATTTCCCGGCCAACCCTGACTAGTGTACAATGTAACTATGTATGTACTAGTGTACAATGTAACTATGTATGTACAAGTGTACAATGTAACTATGTATGTACTAGTGTACAAAGTGTACAATGTAACTATGTATGTACTAGTGAACAATGTGTACAATGTAACTATGTATGTACCAGTGTACAATGTAACTATGTATGTACTAGTGTACAATGTAACTATGTATGTACCAGTGTACATTGTGTACAATGTAGCTATGTATGTACTAGTGTAAAATGTAACTATGTATGTTCTAGTGTACAATGTAACTATGTATGTACAAGTGTACAATGTAACTATGTATGTACAAGTGTACAATGTAACTATGTATGTACCAGTGTACAATGTAACTATGTATGTACTAGTGTACAATGTAACTATGTATGTACCAGTGTACAATGTAACTATGTATGTACAAGTGTATAATGTAACTATGTATGTACAAGTGTACAATGTAACTATGTATGTACTAGTGTACAATGTAACTATGTATGTACAAGTGTACTATGTAACTATGTATGTACAAGTGTACAATGTAACTATGTATGTACCAGTGTACAATGTGTACAATGTAACTATGTATGTACCAGTGTACAATGTGTACAATGTAACTCTGTATGTACTAGTGTACAATGTAACTATGTATTTACTAGGGTACAATGTGTACAATGTAACTATGTATGTAACAGTGTACAATGTGTACAATGTAACTATGTATGTACTAGTGCACAATGTGTACAATGTGACTATGTATGTACTAGTGTACAATGTAACTCTGTATGTACTAGTGTACACTGTAACTATGTATGTACCAGTGTACAATGTAACTATGTATGTACTAGTGTACAATGTAACTATGTATGTACTAGTGTACAATGTAACTATGTATGTACTAGTGTACAATGTAACTATGTATGTACTAGTGTACATGTAACTATGTATGTACCAGTGTACAATGTATACAATGTAACTATGTATGTACTAGTGTACAATGTAACTATGTATGTACCAGTGTACAATGTAACTATGTATGTACTAGTGTACAATGTAACTATGTATGTACAAGTGTACAATGTAACTATGTATGTACCAGTGTACAATGTGTACAATGTAACTATGTATGTACTAGTGTACAATGTAACTATGTATGTACAAGTGTACAATGTAACTATGTATGTACAAGTGTACAATGTAACTATGTATGTACTAGTGTACAATGTGTACAATGTAACTATGTATGTACTTTTTATACAAATTTATTTTAGCTCGATTGCGACACAAGTTATTTCAACTTATATAAATCACTCTCGAGACCTCATTCCTGATGGAATCCATCGCCACGAGGGAGAGAGAAGAGGCAACGTGGAATTTAAATGCCTTGCCTAAGGGCACAATCGTAACGGCTCCAGTGGGGCTCGAACTCCGGACCTTTCGCACCTGAAGCGAACGCGCATCCACTGCGCTATCACGACTTCCACGTAACTATGTATGTACTAGTGTACAATGTGTACAATGTAACTATGTATGTACTAGTGTACAATGTAACTATGAATGTACTGGTGTACAATGTGACTATGTATGTACTAGTGTACAATGTAACTATGTATGTAAAAGTGTACAATGTAACTATATATGTACAAGTGTACAATGTAACTATGTATGTACTAGTGTACAATGTGTACAATGTAACTATGTATGTACTAGTGTACAATGTGACTATGTATGTACTAGTGACTTGTATGTACTAGTGTACAATGTAACTATGTATGTACTAGTGTACAATGTAACTATGTATGTACTAGTGTACAATGTAACTATGTATGTACTAGTGTACAATGTAACTATGTATGTACTAGTGTACAATGTAACTATGTATGTACTAGTGTACAATGTAACTATGTATGTACCAGTGTACAATGTGTACAATGTAACTATGTATGTACTAGTGTACAATGTAACTATGTATGTACTAGTGTATAATGTAACTATGTATGTACCAGTGTACAATGTGTACAATGTAACTATGTATGTACTAGTGTACAATGTGACTATGTATGTACTAGTGTACAATGTAACTATGTATGTACCAGTGTACAGTGTAACTATGTATGTACTAGTGTACAATGTAACTATGTATGTACCAGTGTACAATGTAACTATGTATGTACTAGTGTACAATGTAACTATGTATGTACTAGTGTACAATGTAACTATGTATGTACAAGTGTACAATGTAACTATGTATGTACTAGTGTACAATGTGTACAATGTAACTATGTATGTACTAGTGTACAATGTGTACAATGTAACTATGTATGTACTAGTGTACAATGTGTACAATGTAACTATGTATGTACTAGTGTACAATGTCTACACTGTAACTATGTATGTACTAGTGTACAATGTGTACAATGCAACTATGTATGTACTAGTGTACAATGTGTACAATGTAACTATGTAGGTACTAGTGTACAATGTAACTATGTATGTACAAGTGTACAATGTGTACAATGTAACTATGTATGTACAAGTGTACAATGTGTACAATGTAACTATGTATGTACTAGTGTACAATGTAACTATGTATGTATAAGTGTACAATGTAACTATGTATGTACTAGTGTACAATGTGTACAATGTAACTATGTATGTACTAGTGTACAATGTAACTCTGTATGTACTAGTGTACAATGTGTACAATGTAACTATGTATGTACCAGTGTACAATGTGTACAATGTAACTATGTATGTACCTGTGTACAATGTGTACAATGTAACTTTGTATGTACCAGTGTACAATGTGTACAATGTAACTATGTATGTACCAGTGTACAATGTAACTCTGTATGTACTAGTGTACAATGTGTACAATGTAACTATGTATGTACCAGTGTACAATGTGTACAATGTAACTATGTATGTACTAGTGTACAATGTAACTCTGTATGTACTAGTGTACAATATAGCTATGTATGTACCAGTGTACAATGTGTACACTGTAACTATGTATGTACCAGTGTACAATGTGTACAATGTAACTATGTATGTACTAGTGTCAGGGTTGGCAATTTCCCGGGAAATAAGAGTATTTCCCGGGACGGCGGGAAATACCGGGAAATACTGGGAAATACCGGGAAATACTGGGAAATAAGAATTTGGATACCGGGAAATAAGAATTTGGATGATTTTGGTGGTAAATACAGGTATATATACCATACAATTTCTATTACCCGGTGTACTGATTGTAGTATCATGTGTGCAGGATGAAAATGAACTGCTTTTGAAGAATATGACGAAAAATACAGGCATTCATAGTGGCATTTACGCATTGCTTATAATCTTTATATAAATGTTAGAGATCTAACATTATTGAGACTGTTCATTATTACTCTAATATACATTGTATACAAACACAGTTTAAGGAGTTTATACATACATTTATTGGAGGTATTTTAAATGTTTAATGTAGTAGGCAAAATGCAAATGTTTTTAGGATTATCCCTGAAATGTGTTCATAATATAGCTGTATTATTAAAATAATCAATTAGTTATTAAAGAAGTCAGAATCATAATTTGAGATGACCCACACTGTTTGTTTGTACACAATTTCAACACGTCACCAGTGCCCAGGAGCTTCTTCATGAGACCAAGCCGGAACTTGTACCCGAACTCCTCAACTACATGTCCGAGACACTGCCAATTCCTAAGGTGCTACAACAGGAATCCTCCATCAACAACTCGAAGCCAGCTGTATGGTGGTCATGTGTGGAGAGGTCGGGCGTGATCACCAAAGACTTCAGTCAGCTCGCCAGGAAATTGATGGTACTGCCAGCAAGTTCAGCCGCCATTGAACGTGTGTTCTCCAACTTCGGCATCATACAGACGAAACTACGCAACAGACTGGGCGTTGAGAAAGCAGCGAAGCTGGTGCTATGCTACTGCTTCCTGAGAGGTAGCGAGGAAATCGACTGGTGAAGACAGACTACTGGCTGAAGAAACATTCCAACAAGAAAAACGAAAAAATAAATGGAAAAAAAAACAATAAAACAAAAAAAAACAATAAAACCCAAAAAAAACTGTTGTGGTTGCCAATGATGCCACCTGATGAGTACCCCTGGCAGGGACGAAATAGTTTAAGCACTTATAGAGTGGTAGCAATGCATAAAAATGAGCAAAAAACGTGTTTGGAAGACACATAATCTTATTTCCCGGTATTTCCCACTTCTGGGCTTATTTCCCGGGGCGGGAAATACCGGTATTTACCGGCGGTATTTCCCGCCCCCGGTATTTCCCGGCCAACCCTGACTAGTGTACAATGTAACTATGTATGTACTAGTGTACAATGTAACTATGTATGTACAAGTGTACAATGTAACTATGTATGTACTAGTGTACAAAGTGTACAATGTAACTATGTATGTACTAGTGAACAATGTGTACAATGTAACTATGTATGTACCAGTGTACAATGTAACTATGTATGTACTAGTGTACAATGTAACTATGTATGTACCAGTGTACATTGTGTACAATGTAGCTATGTATGTACTAGTGTAAAATGTAACTATGTATGTTCTAGTGTACAATGTAACTATGTATGTACAAGTGTACAATGTAACTATGTATGTACAAGTGTACAATGTAACTATGTATGTACCAGTGTACAATGTAACTATGTATGTACTAGTGTACAATGTAACTATGTATGTACCAGTGTATAATGTAACTATGTATGTACAAGTGTATAATGTAACTATGTATGTACAAGTGTACAATGTAACTATGTATGTACTAGTGTACAATGTAACTATGTATGTACAAGTGTACTATGTAACTATGTATGTACAAGTGTACAATGTAACTATGTATGTACCAGTGTACAATGTGTACAATGTAACTATGTATGTACCAGTGTACAATGTGTACAATGTAACTCTGTATGTACTAGTGTACAATGTAACTATGTATTTACTAGGGTACAATGTGTACAATGTAACTATGTATGTAACAGTGTACAATGTGTACAATGTAACTATGTATGTACTAGTGCACAATGTGTACAATGTGACTATGTATGTACTAGTGTACAATGTAACTCTGTATGTACTAGTGTACACTGTAACTATGTATGTACCAGTGTACAATGTAACTATGTATGTACTAGTGTACAATGTAACTATGTATGTACTAGTGTACAATGTAACTATGTATGTACCAGTGTACAATGTAACTATGTATGTACCAGTGTACAATGTAACTATGTATGTACCAGTGTACAATGTGTACAATGTAACTATGTATGTACTAGTGTACAATGTAACTATGTATGTACCAGTGTACAATGTAACTATGTATGTACTAGTGTACACTGTAACTATGTATGTACAAGTGTACAATGTAACTATGTATGTACCAGTGTACAATGTGTACAATGTAACTATGTATGTACTAGTGTACAATGTAACTATGTATGTATAAGTGTACAATGTAACAATGTATGTACAAGTGTACAATGTAACTATGTATGTACTAGTGTACAATGTGTACAATGTAACTATGTAACTATGTATGTACTAGTGTACAATGTAACTATGTATGTACAAGTGTACAATGTAACAATGTATGTACAAGTGTACAATGTAACTATGTATGTACTAGTGTACAAGTATGTACTAGTGTACAATGTGTACAATGTAACTATGTATGTACTAGTGTACAATGTGTACAATGTAACTATGTATGTACTAGTGTACAATGTAACTATGAATGTACTAGTGTACAATGTGACTATGTATGTACTAGTGTACAATGTAACTATGTATGTACTAGTGTACAATGTAACTATGTATGTACAAGTGTACAATGTAACTATGTATGTACTAGTGTACAATGTGTACAATGTAACTATGTATGTACTAGTGAACAATGTGTACAATGTAACTATGTATGTACTAGTGTACACTGTAACTATGTATGTACTAGTGTACAATGTGTACACTGTAACTATGTATGTACTAGTGTACAATGTGTACAATGCAACTATGTATGTACTAGTGTACAATGTGTACAATGTAACTATGTATGTACTAGTGTACAATGTAACTATGTATGTACAAGTGTACAATGTGTACAATGTAACTATGTATGTACAAGTGTACAATGTAACTATGTATGTATAAGTGTACAATGTAACTATGTATGTACTAGTGTACAATGTGTACAATGTAACTATGTATGTACTAGTGTACAATGTAACTCTGTATGTACTAGTGTACAATGTGTACAATGTAACTATGTATGTACCAGTGTACAATGTGTACAATGTAACTATGTATGTACCTGTGTACAATGTGTACAATGTAACTTTGTATGTACCAGTGTACAATGTGTACAATGTAACTATGTATGTACCAGTGTACAATGTGTACAATGTAACTATGTATGTACCAGTGTACAATGTGTACAATGTAACTATGTATGTACTAGTGTACAATGTAACTCTGTATGTACTAGTGTACAATATAGCTATGTATGTACCAGTGTACAATGTGTACAATGTAACTATGTATGTACCAGTGTACAATGTGTACAATGTAACTATGTATGTACTAGTGTACAATGTAACTATGTATGTCCTAGTGTACAATGTAACTATGTATGTACAAGTGTACAATGTAACTATGTATGTACTAGTGTACAAAGTGTACAATGTAACTATGTATGTACTAGTGAACAATGTGTACAATGTAACTATGTATGTACCAGTGTACAATGTAACTATGTATGTACTAGTGTACAATGTAACTATGTATGTACCAGTGTACATTGTGTACAATGTAGCTATGTATGTACTAGTGTACAATGTAACTATGTATGTACTAGTGTACAATGTAACTATGTATGTACAAGTGTACAATGTAACTATGTATGTACAAGTGTACAATGTAACTATGTATGTACCAGTGTACAATGTAACTATGTATGTACAAGTGTACAATGTAACTATGTATGTACTAGTGTACAATGTAACTATGTATGTACAAGTGTACTAGGTAACTATGTATGTACAAGTGTACAATGTAACTATGTATGTACCAGTGTACAATGTGTACAATGTAACTATGTATGTACCAGTGTACAATGTGTACAATGTAACTCTGTATGTACTAGTGTACAATGTAACTATGTATGTACTAGGGTACAATGTGTACAATGTAACTATGTATGTACCAATGTACAATGTGTACAATGTAACTATGTATGTACTAGTGCACAATGTGTACAATGTAACTATGTATGTACTAGTGTACAATGTAACTATGTATGTACTAGTGTACAATGTAACTCTGTATGTGCTAGTGTACACTGTGACTATGTATGTACTAGTGTACACTGTGACTATGTGTGTACTAGTGTACAATGTGTACAATGTAACTATGTATGTACTAGTGCACACTGTGACTATGTATGTACTAGTGTACAATTTGTACAATGTAACTATGTATGTACTAGTGTACAATGTAACTATGTATGTACTAGTGTACAATGTAACTATGTATGTACCAGTGTACAATGTAACTCTGTATGTACTAGTGTACAATGTGACTATGTATGTACTAGTGTACACTGTGACTATGTGTGTACTAGTGTACTATGTGTACAATGTGACTATGTATGTACTAGTGTACAATGTAACTCTGTATGTACTAGTGTACACTGTAACTATGTATGTACCAGTGTACAATGTAACTAAGTATGTAGTAGTGTACAATGTAACTATGTATGTACTAGTGTACACTGTAACTATGTATGTACCAGTGTACAATGTAACTATGTATGTACCAGTGTACAATGTAACTATGTATGTACCAGTGTACAATGTGTACAATGTAACTATGTATGTACTATTGTACAATATAACTATGTATGTACCAGTGTACAATGTAACTATGTATGTACTAGTGTACACTGTAACTATGTATGTACAAGTGTACAATGTAACTATGTATGTACCAGTGTACAATGTGTACAATGTAACTATGTATGTACTAGTGTACAATGTAACTATGTATGTACAAGTGTACAATGTAACTATGTATGTACAAGTGTACAATGTAACTATGTATGTACTAGTGTACAATGTGTACAATGTAACTATGTATGTACTAGTGTACAATGTGTACAATGTAACTATGTATGTACTAGTGTACAATGTAACTATGAATGTACTAGTGTACAATGTGACTATGTATGTACTAGTGTACAATGTAACTATGTATGTACTAGTGTACAATGTAACTATGTATGTACAAGTGTACAATGTAACTATGTATGTACTAGTGTACAATGTGTACAATGTAACTATGTATGTACTAGTGTACAATGTGTACAATGTAACTATGTATGTACTAGTGTACAATGTAACTATGAATGTACTAGTGTACAATGTGACTATGTATGTACTAGTGTACAATGTAACTATGTATGTACTAGTGTACAATGTAACTATGTATGTACAAGTGTACAATGTAACTATGTATGTACTAGTGTACAATGTAACTATGTATGTACTAGTGTACAATGTAACTATGTATGTACTAGTGTACAATGTAACTATGTATGTACTAGTGTACAATGTAACTATGTATGTACTAGTGTACAATGTAACTATGTATGTACTAGTGTACAATGTAACTATGTATGTACTAGTGTACAATGTAACTATGTATGTACTAGTGTACAATGTAACTATGTATGTACTAGTGTACAATGTAACTATGTATGTACTAGTGTACAATGTAACTATGTATGTACTAGTGTACAATGTGTACAATGTAACTATGTATGTACAAGTGTACAATGTAACTATGTATGTACTAGTGTACAATGTGTACAATGTAACTCTGTATGTACTAGTGTACAATGTAACTATGTATGTACTAGTGTACAATGTGACTATGTATGTACCAGTGTACAATGTAACTATGTATGTACTAGTGTACAATGTAACTATGTATGTACTAGTGTACAATGTAACTATGTATGTACAAGTGTACAATGTAACTATGTATGTACCAGTGTACAATTTGTACAATGTAACTATGTATGTACTAGTGTACAATGTAACTATGTATGTACTAGTGTACAATGTAACTATGTATGTACTAGTGTACACTGTAACTGTGTATGTAAAAGTGTACAATGTAACTATGTATGTACCAGTGTACACTGTGTACAATGTAACTATGTATGTACTAGTGTACAATGTAACTATGTATGTACAAGTGTACAATGTAACTATGTATGTACCAGTGTACAATGTGTACAATGTAACTATGTATGTACTAGTGTACAATGTAACTATGTATGTACTAGTGTACAATGTAACTATGTATGTACTAGTGTACAATGTAACTATGTATGTACTAGTGTACAATGTAACTATGTATGTACTAGTGTACAATGTAACTATGTATGTACTAGTGTACAATGTAACTATGTATGTACCAGTGTACAATGTGTACAATGTAACTATGTATGTACTAGTGTACAATGTAACTATGTATGTACTAGTGTACAATGTAACTATGTATGTACCAGTGTACAATGTGTACAATGTAACTATGTATGTACTAGTGTACAATGTAACTATGTATGTACTAGTGTACAATGTAACTATGTATGTACTAGTGTACAATGTAACTATGTATGTACTAGTGTACAATGTAACTATGTATGTACCAGTGTACAATGTAACTATGTATGTACTAGTGTACAATGTAACTATGTATGTACTAGTGTACAATGTAACTATGTATGTACAAGTGTACAATGTAACTATGTATGTACTAGTGTACAATGTGTACAATGTAACTATGTATGTACTAGTGTACAATGTGTACAATGTAACTATGTATGTACTAGTGTACAATGTGTACAATGTAACTATGTATGTACTAGTGTACAATGTTACAATGTAACTATGTATGTACTAGTGTACAATGTGTACAATGTAACTATGTATGTACTAGTGTACAATGTGTACAATGTAACTATGTATGTACTAGTGTACAATGTAACTATGTATGTACAAGTGTACAATGTGTACAATGTAACTATGTATGTACAAGTGTACAATGTAACTATGTATGTACTAGTGTACAATGTAACTATGTATGTACTAGTGTACAATGTAACTATGTATGTACTAGTGTACAATGTGTACAATGTAACTATGTATGTACTAGTGTACAATGTAACTCTGTATGTACTAGTGTACAATGTGTACAATGTAACTATGTATGTACCAGTGTACAATGTGTACAATGTAACTATGTATGTACCTGTGTACAATGTGTACAATGTAACTATGTATGTACCAGTGTACAATGTGTACAATGTAACTATGTATGTACCAGTGTACAATGTATACAATGTAACTATGTATGTACCAGTGTACAATGTGTACAATGTAACTATGTATGTACTAGTGTACAATGTAACTCTGTATGTACTAGTGTACAATATAACTATGTATGTACCAGTGAACAATGTGTACAATGTAACTATGTATGTACCAGTGTACAATGTGTACAATGTAACTATGTATGTACTAGTGTACAATGTAACTATGTATGTACTAGTGTACAATGTAACTATGTATGTACAAGTGTACAATGTAACTATGTATGTACTAGTGTACAAAGTGTACAATGTAACTATGTATGTACTAGTGAACAATGTGTATAATGTAACTATGTATGTACTAGTGTACACTGTAACTATGTATGTACTAGTGTACAATGTAACTATGTATGTACCAGTGTACAATGTAACTCTGTATGTACTAGTGTACAATGTGTACAATGTAACTCTGTATGTACTATTGTACAATGTAACTATGTATGTACTAGTGTATAATGTAACTATGTATGTACTAGTGTACAATGTAACTATGTATGTACTAGTGTACAATGTAACTCTGTATGTACTAGTGTACAATGTAACTATGTATGTACTAGTGTACAATGTAACTATGTATGTACCAGTGTACAATGTAACTATGTATGTACTAGTGTACAATGTAACTATGTATGTACCAGTGTACAATGTAACTCTGTATGTACAAGTGTACAATGTTACAATGTATGTACTAGTGTACAATGTAACTATGTATGTACTAGTGTACAATGTAACTATGTATGTACTAGTGTACAATGTAACTATGTATGTACTAGTGTACAATGTAACTATGTATGTACTAGTGTACAATGTAACTATGTATGTACTAGTGTACAATGTAACTATGTATGTACCAGTGTACAATGTAACTATGTATGTACTAGTGTACAATGTAACTATGTATGTACCAGTGTACAATGTAACTCTGTATGTACAAGTGTACAATGTTACAATGTATGTACTAGTGTACAATGTAACTATGTATGTACAAGTGTACAATGTAACTATGTATGTACAGTGTACAATGTGTACAATGTACTATGTATGTACTAGTGTACAATGTGACTATGTATGTACTAGTGTACAATGTAACTATGTATGTACTAGTGTACAATGTAACTATGTATGTACTAGTGTACAATGTAACTATGTATGTACAAGTGTACAATGTAACTATGTATGTACCTGTACAAGTGTACAATGTACTATGTATGTACTAGTGTACAATGTAACTATGTATGTACTAGTGTACAATGTAACTATGTATGTACTAGTGTACAATGTAACTATGTATGTACTAGTGTACAATGTAACTATGTATGTACTAGTGTACAATGTAACTATGTATGTACCAGTGTACAATGTAACTATGTATGTACTAGTGTACAATGTAACTATGTATGTACTAGTGTACAATGTAACTATGTATGTACTAGTGTACAATGTAACTATGTATGTACTAGTGTACAATGTAACTATGTATGTACTAGGATCATTAATGAATGTCAATTGGTTTTGTAATGACAGTCGACTAAAACTGATTTTTATGATGTAGTAGGTGACTTTTATTTCGTCTTGAGATGGACTGTTGCACATAAAGAGAACCTTTTAAGGCTTTTAATAAATTATCATGGTGGCTTAATGGTTGTCCCACTTGAATCCTTGTTATATTCGTCTATTCATGACAATATTTACTGACAACAAACACAGATTGACTGCTTGGACAAAATCCAGAATTTGTTAATAAGTATTCCAGTGTTATCCATACTTGGCAACTGTGTTTGTGTGAGCAATATTCCAGTGTTATCCATACTTGGCAACTGTGTTTGTGTGAGCAATATTCCAGTGTTATCCATACTTGGCAACTGTGTTTGTGTGAGCAATATTCCAGTGTTATCCATACTTGGCAACTGTGTTTGTGTGAGCAATATTCCAGTGTTATCCATACTTGGCAACTGTGTTTGTGTGAGCAATATTCCAGTGTTATCCATACTTGGCAACTGTGTTTGTGTGAGCAATATTCCAGTGTTATCCATACTTGACAAATATGTTTGTGTGAGCAATATTCCAGTGATATCCATACTTGACAAATATGTTTGTGTGAGCAATATTCCAGTGATATCCATACTTGGCAAATGTGTTTGTGTGAGCAATATTCCAGTGTTATCCATATTTGATAAATATGTTTGTGTGAGCAATATTCCAGTGGTATCCATACTTGGCAACTGTGTTTGGGTGAGCAATATTCCAGTGATATTAAGGCCGTCGTCGCCGGTCTGGCCGGTCCGGACCACTTTTTTGGCCGATTATGGTCTAATTTTTGAAACTTTTTTTTTAAAATCCTCATATTTATCATACACTGTACACGCCCTCCTACAGTATCTATTGATGTGCGTAACGGCTGCATACCAACTAAATCACATTCAACAGATTATACATTTACATTGTGAGCAAGGAACAATAATGGCGTGAAATGGCTACGTAATGCCGAGGTATATTCTAACTGACCTTATTTGACACTTGGCAGAAAGTATGGCCCATAATACACACTCTGGAAAGTGGTATATTCTAACTGACCTTAATTGACACGTGACAGAAAGTATGGCACATAATACACACTCTGGACAGTACGTATTGGCAATAATTGACACGTCCGGCATGGATTTGGATTGTGTTTATATAAAATACAAACCTTGCACATAAAAAAAACAAATTTTCGTCCGCCTTCGTGGTCGAGTGGTTAAGGTCACTGACTTGTATACCACTGTAACCTATCATCTCTGATGGTCACAGGTTCGAGCCCCGTTTGCTCAAATGGGAAACCGGTAGAGACGATAAATAAACGTAAAACACACACATAAATTATTTAACAGACGGATCTGTAGTTTAGTGGTAAAACGCTGGACTGGTAATCCATGGATCGCAGGTTCGATCCCCCGTCTGACCCTAATCAAATTAACAGTCTCGGTAGAATGTAGTCCCAATAACTAATATAGTTCGTTTTTCTTTTTGGTAAAAATGCATTTTCATGACAGGCAGTGTATAGTTTTTGTGGGTTTTTTTGGAGAAATTATGTGACTTGAGAAGACTTCAGACTAGTTGGTGTGTAGAAAAGATGTGGTATAAGAATTCAGGCCATTGCAAACTGAGGTTGGTGTACTGTATTATTTGGCGGAGGAATACAATGTGTAAACACAGTGGCGTTATTCACAACACTGGCTATGTGAACTACTATAATTTGAATATACTTGCTGTGTTCCAGGTTGATTTGAATACCTCTTCACAGTGGATGTGGTATCAGAAGAAATGAAAGATTGGAAATATAAATGACTGTATATTTTTACTTTTTACTATGTATTTAATGGGCAATTTATTTGTTGTTTGTTTTACAACCTACAATAGGATAACAACTCTCACAAGAAAAATGACGTCCCACAAAAGAAGATAATGTAATCGTGTTCGATATGGTACGGTATTATAATAATTACCACATACACTGTATCTAAGGATATGAAGACAGTTGAAGAAGAGTTGAAGCAAATAGAGGAAGAAGAAGAAGAAGAAGAAGAAGAAGAAGAAGAAGAAGACGGTAAATAAATATATGGAACAATCACTTATTTAAAATTATAGGTATAGCATTACAAGACATGTATTGACAATGAACCTTGCATGGAATTAAGTACTGGTTTCTGTGTGATTGTCACTTCCTATTTCCGCCCTATTTCCGACAATACTACTCCATTTAACACGAATGAACCGAACATACAACACACCCCAATTGCTCATATGTTCTAATATTCTAGATTTTGAGATTGGGGCGGGTGTGGATGTGAATAGTGCTGCCGGTGTTAATGTATTATTTATTTGTGACATTATAAGAATGTTCAAGCAAACCACATATTTTAAAAAATGTACGGTGACAAATTCTTTGCTTGTCAATGTATGTCACTATATGCCTCATCAATCTCTCATATGAAAAATATCTGTAGAAAATGTCATTAACCCTTTCCTTCATAGAGATTTAGGTTAATATACTATTATATATCCATACAAACGACAGCCATTTAGGTATCATGCAGTGGATAAGTAGTCGCCATATCTATCCCACCTCCATAGATATTACTGGGACTACATGGTATTTATATTGGATAATATACGTATAAGTGACAGGTCACGTTAAAGCTGACCACTAAAAAATACTGTTTTAAGGTAGAT